>JAGXJF010001744.1:0-18758 GCA_019208055.1 Stipa capillata
GGTTTGGAGGGTCCGAGACGGTCGGGTTGCATGATTTGGTCGGATGATTCGAGACCAAAAGTTTGTAGGGTCCGGGGACGGTCGGGTTGGACGGTTTGGGCGGATGGTTCGGGACCAACAGTCTGGAGGGTCCGTGACGGTCGGGTGGACGGTTTGGTCGGATGGTTCGGGACCAACAGTTTGGTCGGATGGTTCGGGAGAACTAGAGGAAAACCGGACCTTCTTTCGGATGGACCGTCTGGAATGTCCGGGACGGTCGGGATGGACGGTTTGGTCGGATGGTTCGGGACAACTAGAGGAGATCAGGACGTTCTTCGACGGACCCGTTTGGAAGTTTCGGGATGGTCGGGTTGGATGGTTTTGGTCGGATGGTTCGGGGCAACTAGAGGTAGATCCAGACCTTCTTCCGGGCGGACCGCTTGGATGTTCCGGGACGATCGAGTTGGAAGGTTTAGTCGGAAGGTTCGGGACAACTAGAGGAGATCTGGACCTTCTTCCGGACGGACCAGTTGGAAGTTCCGGGACAATCGGGTTGGACGGTTTGGTCGGATGGTTCGGGACCAACAGTTTGGTGGGTCCGAGACGGTCGGTTCGACGGTTTGGTCGGATGGTTCGGGACTAACAGTTCGGAGGGTACGGGGTGGTCGGGTTGGACGGTTTGGTCGGATTGTTCGGGACAACTAGAGGAGATCCGGACCTTCTTCCGACGGACCGTTTGGAAGTTTCAGGGACGGTCGGGTTGGACGGTTTGGTCGGATGGTTCGGGACAACTAGAGGAGATCCGGACCTTGTTCCGGACGGACCGTTTGGAAGTTCCGGGAAGATCGGGTTGGATGGTTTGGTCGGATGGTTCGGGACCAACAGTTTGGAGGATCTGAGACGGTCGGGTTGGACGGTTTGTTTGCATACTTGGGGACAACTAGAGTAGATCCGGACCTTCTTCCGACAGACGGTTCGGAAGTTCCGGGATGGTCGGGTTGGACGGTTTGGGCGGATTGTTCGGGACCAACAGTTTGGCGCGTCCGAGACGGTTGGGTTCGACGGTTCGGTTGGATGGTTCGGGACAACTAGAGGAGATCCGGACCTTCTTCTGGACGGACCGTTTGGAAGTTCCGGGATGGACGGGTTTGGATGGTTTGGTCGGATGTTCGGGACTAACAGTTTGGAGGGTCCGAGATGGTCTGGTTGGACGGTTTGGTCGGATGGTTTGGGAAAACTAGAGGAGGTCAGGACCTTCTTCCGAACGGACCGTTTGGAAGTTTCGGGACGGTCGGGTTGGACGGTTTGGTCGGATGGTTCGGAACAACTAGAGGAGATCCGGACCTCATTCCGGACGGACCGTTCGGAAGTTCCGGGACGATCGGGTTGGACGGTTTGGTCGGATGGTTCGGGACCAACAGTTTGGAGGATCTAAGATGGTCGGGTTGGACGGTTTGGGCGGATTGTTCGGGAACAACAGTTTGGAGGGTCCGAGACGGTTGGGTTCGACGGTTCGGTTGGATGGTTCGGGACAACTAGAGGAGATCCGGACCTTCTTCTGGACGGACCGTTTGGATGTTCCGGGATGGACGGGTTGGACGGTGTGGTCGGATGGTTCGGGACGAACAGTTTGGAGGGTCCGAGATGGTCTGGTTGGACGGTTTTGGTCGGATGGTTTTGGGAAAACTAGATGAGGTCAGGACCTTCTTCCGAACGGACCGTTTGGAAGTTTCGGGACGGTCGGGTTGGACGGTTTGGTCGGATGGTTCGGGACAACTAGAGGAGATCCGGACCTCCTTCCGGATGGACCGTTCGGAAGTCCCGGGACGATCGGGTTGGACGGTTTAGTCGGATGGTTCGGGACAACTAGAGGAGATCTGGACCTTCTGCCGGATGCACCATTTGTATGTTCTGGGACGGTCGGGTTTGGTCGAATGGTTCGGGACCAGCAGTTTGGAGCGTCCGAGACGGTCGGGTCGGACGATTTGGTCGGATGGTTCGGGACCAAGGGTTTGGAGGGTCCGAGACGGTCGGGTTGCAAGATTTGGTCGGATGATTCGTGACCAAAAGTTCGTAGGCTCCGGGACGGTCGGGTTGGACGGTTTGGTCGGATGGTTCGGGACCAACAGTCTGGAGGGTACGTGACGGTCGGGTTGGACGGTTTGGTCGGATGGTTCGGGACCAACTGTTTGGTCGGATGGTTCGGGAGAACTAGAGGAAAACCGGACCTTCTTTCGGATGGACCATTTGGAATGTCCGGGACGGTAGGGCTGGACGGTTTGGTCGGATGGTTCGGGACCACTAGAGGATATCAGGACGTTCTTCCGGACGGACCGTTTGGAATTTTCGGGACGGTCGGGTTGGACGGTTTGGTCGGATGGTTCGGGGCAACTAGAGGAGATCCGGACCTTCTTCCGGACGGACCGCTTGGATGTTCTGCGACGATCGGGTTGCACGGTTAGTCGGAAGGTTCGGGACAACTAGCGGAGATCTGGACCTTTTTCCGGACGGACCGGTTGGAAGTTTCCGGGACAATCGGGTTGGACGGTTTTGGTCGGATGGTTCGGGACCAACAGTTTGGAGGGTCCGAGATGGTCGGGTTCGACCGTATGGTCGGATGGTTCGGGACTAACAGTTCGGAGGGTACGGGGTGGTCGGGTTGGACGGTTTGGTCGGATTATTCGGGACAACTAGTGGAGATCGGACCTTCTTCCGGACGGACCGTTTGGAAGTTTCGGGATGGACGGGTTGGACGGTGTGGTCGGATGGTTCGGGACGAACAGTTTGGAGGGTCCGAGATGGTCTGGTTGGACGGTTTGGTCGGATGGTTTGGGAAAACTAGATGAGGTCAGGACCTTCTTCCGAACGGACCGTTTGGAAGTTTCGGGACGGTCGGGTTGGACGTTTTGGTCGGATGGTTCGGGACAACTAGAGGAGATCCGGACCTCCTTCCGGACGGACCGTTCGGAAGTTCCGGGACGATCGGGTTGGACGGTTTGGTCGGATGGTTCGGGACCAACAGTTTGGAGGATCTAAGACGGTCGGGTTGGACGGTTTGGGCGGATTGTTCGGGACCAACAGTTTGGAGGGTCCGAGACGGTTGGGTTCGACGGTTCGGTTGGATGGTTCGGGACAACTAGAGGAGATCCGGACTTCTTCTGGACGGACCGTTCGGAAGTTCCGGGATGGACGGGTTGGACGGTTTGGTCGGATGGTTCGGGACTAACAGTTTGGAGGGTCCGAGATGGTCTGGTTGGACGGTTTGGTCGGATGGTTTGGGAAAACTAGAGGAGGTCAGGACCTTCTTCCGAACGGACCGTTCGGAAGTTTCGGGACGGTCGGGTTGGACGGTTTGGTCGGATGGTTCGGGACAACTAGAGGAGATCCGGACCTCCTTCCGGATGGACCGTTCGGAAGTCCCGGGACGATCGGGTTGGACGGCTTGGTCGGATGGTTCGGGACAACTAGAGGAGATCTGGACCTTCTGCCGGATGCGCCATTTGTATGTTCCGGGACGGTCGGGTTTGGTCGAATGGTTCGGGACCAGCAGTTTGGAGCGTCCGAGACGGTCGGTTCAGACGATTTGGTCGGATGGTTCGGGACCAAGGGTTTGGAGGGTCCGAGACGGTCGGGTTGCAAGATTTGGTCGGATGATTCGAGACCAAAAGTTCGTAGGGTCCGGGACGGTCGGGTTGGACGGTTTGGTCGGATGGTTCGGGACCAACAGTCTGGAGGGTACGTGACGGTCGGGTTGGACGGTTTGGTCGGATGGTTTGGGACCAACTGTTTGGTCGGATGGTTCGGGAGAACTAGAGGAAAACCGGACCTTCTTTCGGATGGACTGTTTGGAATGTCAGGGACGGCAGGGCTGGACGGTTTGGTCGGATGGTTCGGGACAACTAGAGGATATCAGGACGTTCTTCCGGACGGACCGTTTGGAAGTTTCGGGACGGTCGGGTTGGACGGTTTGGTCGGATGGTTCGGGGCAACTAGAGGAGATCCGGACCTTCTTCCGGACGGACCGCTTGGATGTTCTGCGACGATCGGGTTGGACGGTTTAGTCGGAAGGTTCGGGACAACTAGCGGAGATCTGGACCTTCTTCCGGACGGACCGGTTGGAAGTTCCGGGACAATCGGGTTGGACGGTTTGGTCGGATGGTTCGGGACCAACAGTTTGGAGGGTCCGAGATGGTCGGGTTCGACCGTTTGGTCGGATGGTTCGGGACTAACAGTTCGGAGGGTACGGGGTGGTCGGGTTGGACGGTTTGGTCGGATTATTCGGGACAACTAGTGGAGATCCGGACCTTCTTCCGGACGGACCGTTTGGAAGTTTCAGGGACGGTCGGGTTGGACGGTTTGGTCGGATGGTTCGGACAACTAGAGGAGATCCGGACCTTCTTCCGGACGGACCGTTTGGAAGTTCCAGAAAGATCGGGTTGGATGGTTTGGTCGGATGGTTCGGGACCAACAGTTTGGAGGATCTAAGACGGTCGGGTTGGACGGTTTGTTTGCATACTTCGGGACAACTAGAGTAGATCCGGACCTTCTTCCGGACAGACCGTTCGGAAGTTCCGGGATGGTCGGATTGGAAGGTTTGGGCGGATTGTTCGGGACCAACGTTTGGACGGTCCGTGACGGTTGGGTTCGACGGTTCGGTTGGATGGTTCGGGACAACTAGAGGAGATCCGGACCTTCTTCTGGACGGACCGTTTGGAAGTTCCGGGATGGACGGGTTGGACGGTTTGGGTCGGATGGTTCGGGACTAACAGTTTGGAGGGTCCGAGATAGTCGGGTTGGACGGTTTGGTCGGATGGTTTGGGAAAACTAGAGGAGGTCAGGACGTTCTTCCGAACAGACCGTTTGGAAGTTTCGGGACGGTCGGGTTGGACGGTTTGGTCGGATGGTTCGGCACAACTAGAGGAGATCCGGACGGACCGTTTGGAAGTTGCGGGACGATCGGGTTGGACGGTTTGGTCGGATGGTTCGGGACAACTAGAGAAGATCTGGACCTTCTGCCGGATGGACCGTTTGTATCTTCCGGGACGGTCGGGTTTGGTCGGATGGTTCGGTACCAGCAGTTTGGAGCGTCCGAGACGGTCGGGTCGGACGATTTGGTCAAATGGTTCGGGACCAACGGTTTGGAGGGTCCGAGACGGTCGGGTTGCATGATTTGGTCGGATGATTCGAGATAAAAAGTTTGTAGGGTCCGGACGGTCGGGTGGACGGTTTGGTCGGATGTTCGGGACCAACAGTCTGGAGGGTCCGTGACGGTCGGGTTGGACGGTTTGGTCGGATGGTTGGGACCAACAGTCTGGAGGGTCCGTGACGGTCGGGTTGGACGGTTTGGTCGGATGGTTCGGGACCAACAGTCTGGAGGGTCCGTGATGGTCGGGTTGGACGGTTTGGTCGGATGGTTTGGGAAAACTAGAGGAGGTCAGGACCTTCTTCCGAACGGACCGTTTGGAAGTTTCGGGACGGTCGGGTTGGACGGTTTGGTCGGATGGTTTGGGAAAACTAGAGGAGGTCAGGACCTTCTTCCGGACGGACCGTTTGGAAGTTTCGGGATGGTCGGGTTGGACGGTTTGGTCGGATGGTTCGGGGTTACTAGAGGAGATCCGGACCTTCTTCCGGACGGACCGCTTGGATGTTCCGGGACGATCGGGTTGGACGGTTTAGTCGGAAGGTTCGGGACAACTAGAGGAGATCTGGACCTTCTTCCGGACGGACCGGTTGGAATGTCCGTGATGGTCGGGTTCGACGGTTTGGTCGGATGGTTCGGGACTAATAGTTCGGAGGGTACGGGGTGGTCGGGTTGGACGGTTTGGTCGTTCGGGACCAACAGTTTGGAGGGTCCGAGACTGTCGTTTGCATGATTCGGTCGGATGATTCGGGACCAACAGTTTGGAGGGTCCGTGACGGTCGGGTTGGACGGTTTGGTCGGATGGTTCCGGACCAACAGTTTGGAGGAGGGTCCGAGACGGTCGGGTTGGGCGATTTGGTCGGATGGTTCGGGACCAACAGTTTGGAGGGTCCGGGACGGTCGGGTTGGATGGTTTGGTCGGATGGTTTGGGGCAGCTACAGGAGAACCGGACCTTCTTCCGGACGGACCGTTTGGAAGGTCCGGGACGGTCGGGTTTGAACACTTTGGTCGGATGGTTCCAGATAATTAGAGGAGATCCCGACCATCTTCCGGACGGACCGTTTTGAAGTTTCGGGACGATCGGGTTGGACGGTTTGGTCGGATGGTTCGTGACAACTAGAGGCGATCCGGACCTTCTTCCGGACGGACCGTTTGTATGTTCCGGGACGGTCAGGTTTGGTCGGATGGTTCGGGACCAATAGTTTGGAACGTCCGAGACGGTCGGGTTGGACGATTTGGTTGGATGGTTCGGGACCAACCGTTTGGAGGGTCCGAGACGGTCGGTTGCATGATTCGGTCGTTTGATTCGGAACCAACAGTTTGGAGGGTCCGGGACGGTCGGGTTGGACGGTTTGGTCGGATGGTTCCGGACCAACAGTTTGGAGGAGGGTCCGAGATGGTCGGGTTGGACGATTTGGTCGGATGGATCGGGACCAACAGTTTGGAGGGTTTGAGACGGTCGTTTGCATAATTCGGTTGGATGATTTGGCACCAACAGTTCGGACGGTCCGGGACGGTCGGGTTGGACGGTTTGGTCGGATGGTTCCGGACCAATAGTTTGGAGGAGGGTCCGAGACGGTCGGGTTGGACGGTTTGGTCGGATGGTTCGGGACCAACATTTTGGAGGGTCCGAGACGGTCGGGTTGGACGGTTTGGTTGGATGGTTCGTTAGAACTAGAGGAGAACCGGGCCTTCTTCCGGACGGACCGTTTGGATGTTCCGGGACGATCGGGTTGGACGGTTTGGTCGGATGGTTCGGGACCAACCGTTTGGAGAGTCCGAGACGGTCGGTTGCATGATTCGGTCGTTTCATTCGGGACCAACAGTTTGGAGGGTCCGGGTCGGTCGGTTTGGACGGTTTGGTCGGATGGTTCGGGACAACTAGAAGAGATCCGGACCTTCTTCCGGATGGACCGCTTGGAAGTTTTGGGACGTTCGGGTTGGAAGGTTTGGTCGGGCAGTTCGCTACCGACTGTTTGGAAGGTCTGAGACGGTCGGGTTGGAAGGTTTGGTCAGATGGTTTGGGACAAACAGTTTGGTGGGTCCGGGGTGGTTGGGTTGGACTGTTTGGTCGGATGGTTCCGGAGAACTAGAGGAGATCCGGACCTTCTTTCGAACGGACCGTTTGAAAGTTCCAGGACGATCGGGTTGGATGATTTGGTCGGATAGTTCGGGACAACTAGAGGACATAAGGACATTCTTCTGAACGGACCGTTTGGAAGTTCCGGGGCGGTCGGGTTGGACGGTTTGGTCGGATGGTTCGGGACAACTAGAGGAGATCCGGCCTTCTTCCGGACGGACCGTTTGAAAGTTCCGGGACGATCGGGTTTGACGGTTTGGTCGGGTGGTTCGGGACCAATAGTTTGGAGGGTCCGAGACGGTCGGGTAGCATTATTTGGTCGGATGATTCGGGACCACTAGTTTGGAGGGTCCGGAACGGTCGGGTGGGACGGTTTGGTTGGATAGTTCGGGGCCAACAGATTGCAGGGTCCGAGACGGTCGGGTTGCATGATTTGGTCGAATGATTCGGGACCAACAGTTTGGAGGTTCCGGGACGGTCGGGTCGGATGGTTTGGTAGGATGGTTCGGAACCAACAGTTTGGAGGGTCCGAGATGGTCGGGTTGGATAGTTTGGTCGGATGGTTCGGGACAACTAGAGGAGATCAGGACCTTCTTCCGGACTGACCGTTTGAAAGTTCCGGGACGATCGGGTTGGACGGTTTGGCCGGGTGGTTCGGGACCAACAATTTTGAGGGTCCGGGACGGTCGGGTTTGGTCGGATGGTTCGGGACCAAAAGTTTGGAGCGTCCGAGATGGTCGGTTGCATGATTCAGTCGGATGATTCGGGACCAACCGTTTGGAGGGTCCGGGATGGTCAGGTTGGACGGTTTGGTCGGATGGTTCGGGACAACTAGAGGAGATCAGGACCTTCTTCCGGACGGACCCTTCGGAAGTTTCGGGACGGTCGGGTTGGACGGTTTGGTCGGATGGTTCGGTACCAACAGTTTGGAGGGTCCGAGATGGTCGGATTGGATGGTTTGGTCGGATTGTTCGGGACCAACAGTTCAGAGGGTCCGGGGTGGTCGGGTTGGACGGTTTGGTCGGATGGTTCGGGACAATTAGAGGAGATCCCGACCTTCTTCGGACGGACCGTTTGGATGTTCCGGGACGATCGGGTTGGACGGTTTGGTCGGATGGTTCGGGACAACCAGAGGATATCCGGACCTTCTGCCGAACGGACCGTTTGGAAGTTTCGGGACGGTCGGGTTGGACGGTTTGTTCGGATGGTTCGGGACCAATAGTTTGGAGCGTCCGAGATGGTTGGGTTGGACGATTTGGTCGGTCGGTTGCATGATTTTATCGGATGATTCGGGACCAACAGTTTGGAGGGTCCGGGACAGTCGGGTTGGACGGTTTGGTCGGATCGTTCGGCACCAACCGTTTGGAGGGTCCGAGACGGTCGGGTTGGACGGTCTGGTCGGTTGGTTCGGGGCCAACAGTTTGGAGGGTCCGGGACGGTCGGGTTGGACGGTTTGGTCGGATGGTTCGGGAGAACTAGAGGAGAGCCGGAGCTTCTTCTAGACGGACCGTGTCGAAGGTCCGGGACAGTCGGGTTGGACGGTTTGGTCGAATGCTTCGGGACAACTAGAGGAGATCTGGACCTTCCGGATGGACCGTTTGGAACTTTCGGGACGGTCTGGTTGGACGGTTTGGTCGGATGGTTAGGGACAACTAGAGGAGATCCGGACCTTCTTCCGGACAAACCGTTTGAAAGTTCCGGGACGATCGGGTTGGACAGTTTGGTCGGGTGGTTCGGGACCAATAGTTTGGAAGGTCCGAGACGGTCGGGTTGCATGATTTGGTCGAATGATTCGGGACCGATAGTTTGGAGGATCCGGGACGGTCGGGTTGGACGGTTTGGTCGGATGGTTCGGGACCAACAGTTTGGAAGGTCCGAGACGGTCGGGTTGGACGGTTTGGTCGGATGGTTCGGGCCCAACAGTTTGGAGGGTCCGGGACGGTTGGGTTGGATGGTTTGATCGGATGGTTCGGGCCCAACCGTTTGGAGGGACCGGGACGGTCGGGTTGGACGGTTTGGTCGGATGGTTCGGGACAACTAGAGGAGATCAGGACCTTCTTCCGGACGGACCGTTCGGAAGTTTCGGGACGGTCGGGTTGGACGGTTTGGTCCGATGGTTCGGGACAACTAGAGGAGATCAGCACCTTCTTCCGGACGGACCGTTTGGAAGTTTCGGGACGATCGGGATGGACGGTTTGGTCGCGTGGTTCGGGACCAACAGTTTGGAGGGTCCAAGACGGCCGGGTTGCATGATTTGGTCGGAAGATTCGGGACCAACAGTTTGGATGGTCCGGGACGGTCGGGTTGGACGGTTTGGTCGGATGGTTCGGGACCAAGAGTTTGTAGGGTCCGAGACGGTCGGGTTGGACGGTTTGGTCGGATGGTTCGGGACCAAGAGTTTGTAGGGTCCGAGACGGTCGGGTTGGACGGTTTGGTCGGATGGTTCGGGACCAACAGTTTGGAGGATCCAGGAAGGTCGGGTTGGACGGTTTGGTAGGGGGGTTCGGGACCAACAGTTTGGAGGGTCCGAGACGGTCGGGTTGGACTGTTTGGTCGGATCGTTCGGGAGAACTAGAGGAGAACCGGACTTTCTTACGGACGGACCGTTTGGATGGTCCGGGACGGTCGAGTTGGACGGCTTGGTCGGATGGTTCGGGACAACTAAAGGAGATCAGCACCTTCTTCCGGACGGATCGTTTGGAAGTTTCGGGATGGTCGGGTTGGATGGTTTGGTCGGATGGCTCGGGACCAACAGTTTTGGAGGGTCTGGGACGGTCGGGGTGGACGGTTTGGTCGGATGGTTCGGGAGAACTAGGGGAGAACCGGTCCTTCTTCCGGACGGACCATTTGGAAGGTCCGGGACGGTCGGTTTGGACAGTTTGCTCGGACGGTTCAGGACAACTAAAGGAGATCAAGACCTTCTTCCGGACGGACCGTTTGGAGGTTTCGGGATGGTTGGGTTGGACGGTTCGGTACCAACAGTTTGGAGGGTCCGAGACGCTCGGGTTGGATGGTTCGGTCGGATGGTTCGGGACCAGCAGTTCGAAGGGTCCGGGGTGGTCGGGTTGGACGGTTTGGTCGGATGGTTCGGGACAATTGGAGGAGATCCCGACCTTCTTCGGACGGACCGTTCGGAGGATCCGGGGTGGTCGGGTTGGACGGTTTGGTCGGATGGTTCGAGACAACTAGAGGAGATCCAGACCTTCTTCCGGACGGACCGTTTGTATGTTCCGGGACGGTCGGGTTTGGTCGGATGGTTCGGGACAATTGGAGGAGATCCCGACCTTCTTCGGACGGACCATTTGGAAGTTCCGGGACGATCGGGTTGGACGGTTTGGTCGGATGGTTCGAGACAACTAGAGGAGATCCGGACCTTCTTCCGGACGGACCGTTTGTGTGTTCCGGGACGGTCGTGTTTGGTCGGATGGTTCGGGACCAACAGTTTGGAGCGTCCGAGACGGTCGGGATCTCCTCCAATTGTCCCGAACCATCCGACCAAACCCGACCGTCCCGTAACACACAAACGGTCCGTCCGGAAGAAGGTCCGGATCTCCTCTAGTTGTCTCGAACCATCCGACCAAACCGTCCAACCCGACCACCCCGGACCCTCCGAACGGTCCGTCCGAAGAAGGTCGGGATCTCCTCCAATTGTCCCGAACCATCCGACCAAACCGTCCTACCCGACCACCCCGGACCCTCCGAACTGCTGGTCCCGAACCATCCGACCGAACCATCCAACCCGAGCGTCTCGGACCCTCCAAACTGTTGGTACCGAACCGTCCGACCAAACCGTCCAACCCGACCGTCTCGAAACCTCCAAACGGTCCGTCCGGAAGAAGGTCCTGATCTCCTTTAGTTGTCCCGAACCGTCCGACCAAACTGTCCAAAACGACCGTCCCGGACCTTCCAAACGGTCCGTCCGGAAGAAGGACCGGTTCTCCCCTAGTTCTCCCGAACCATCCGGCCAAACCGTCCACCCCGACCGTCCCGGACCCTCCAAACTGTTGGTCCCGAACCGTCCGACCAAACCATCCAACCCGACCGTCCCGAAACTTCCAAACGATCCGTCCGGAAGAAGGTGCTGCTCTCCTTTAGTTGTCCCGAACCATCCGACCAAACCGTCCAAAACCGACCGTCCCGGACGTTCCAAACGGTCCGTCCGGAAGAAGGTCCGGTTCTCCTCTAGTTCCCCCGAACCATCCGACCAAACAGTCCAACCCGACCGTCTCGGACCCTCCAAACTGTTGGTCCCGAACCACCCTACCAAACCGTCCAACCCGACCGTCCCGGATCCTCCAAACTGTTGGTCCCGAACCATCCGAACAAACCGTCCAACCCGACCGTATCGGACCCTCCAAACTATTGGTCCCGAACCATCCGACCAAAACCGTCCAACCCGACCCTCTCGGACCCTCCAAACTATTGGTCCCGAACCATCCGACCAAACCGTCCAACCCGACCGTCCCGAACCCTCCGAACTGTTGTTCCCGAACCATTCGACCAAATCATGGAACCTGACCGTCTCGGACCCTCCAAACTTTTGGTCCCGAACCATCCAACCCAACCGTCCCGGACCCTCCAAACTGTTGGCCCCAAACCATCCGACCAAACCGTCCACCCCGACCGTCTCGGACCCTCCAAACAGTTGGTCCCGAACAATCCGACCAAACCGTCCAACCCGACCGTCCCGGATCCTCCAAACTATCGGTCCCGAATCATTCGACCAAATAATGCAACCCGACCGTCTCGGACCTTCCAAACTATTGGTCCCGAACCACCCGACCAAACCGTCCAACCCGATCATCCCGGAACTTTCAAACGGTTCGTCCGGAAGAAGGTCCGGATCTTCTCCAGTTGTCCCTAACCATCCGACCAAACCGTCCAACCCGACCGTCCCGAAACTTCCAAACGGTCCGTCCGGAAGAAGGTCCAGATCTCATCCAGTTGTCCCGAACCATCCGACCAAACCGTCCAACCCGACCGTCCCGGACCTTCGACACGGTCCGTCCGGAAGAAGTTCCGGCTCTCCTCTAGTTCTCCCGAACCATCCGACCAAACCATCCAACCCGACCGTCCCGGACCCTCCAAACTGTTGGCCCCGAAGCAACCGACCAAACAGTCCAACCCGACCGTCTCGGACCCTCCAAACGGTTGGTCCCGAACCATCCGACCAAATCGACCAACCCAACCGTCTCGGACGCTCCAAACTATTGGTCCCGAACCATCCGACCAAACCGTCCAACCCGACCGTCCCGAAACTTCCAAACGGTCCGTCCGGCAGAAGGTCCGGATGTCCTCTGGTTGTCCCGAACCATCCGACCAAACCGTCCAACCCGACCACCCCGGACCCTCTGAACTGTTGGTCTCGAACAATCCGACCAAGCAATCCAACCCGACCGCCTCGAACCCTCCAAACTGTTGGTACCGAACCATCCGACCAAACCGTCCAACCCGACCGTCCCGAAACATCCAAACGGTCCGTCCGGAAGAAGGTCCTGATCTCCTCTAGTTGTCCCGAACCGTCCGACCAAACTGTTCAAACCGACCGTCCTGAACCTTCCAAACGGTCCGTCCGGAAGAAGGTCCGGTTTTTCCTCTAGTTCTCCCGAACCATCCGGCGAAACAGTCCACCCTGACCGTCCTGGACCCCCCAAACTGTTGGTCCCGAACCGTCCGACCAAACCATTCAACCCGACCGTCCCGAAACTTCCAAACGGTCCGTTCGGAAGAAGGTCTGGATCTCCTCTAGTTGTCCCGAACCATCCGACCAAACCGTCCAACCCGACCATCTCGGAACCTCCAAACTGTGAGTCCCGAACCATCCGACCAAACCGTCCAACCCGACCACCCCGGACCCTCCGAACTGCTGCTCCCGAACCATCCGACCGAACCATCCAACCCAACCGTCTCGGACCCTCCAAACTATTGGTACCGAACCGTCCGACCAAACCGTCCAACCCGACCATCCCGAAACCTCCAAACGGCCCGTCCGGAAGAAGGTCTTGATCTCCTTTAGTTGTCCTGAACCAGCCGACCAAACCGTCCAAACCGACCGTCCCGGACCTTCCAAACGGTCCGTCCGGAAGAAGGACCGGTTCTCCCCTAGTTCTCCCGAACCATCCGAGCAAACCGTCCACCCCGACCGTCCCGGACCCTCCAAACTGCTGGTCCCGAACCGTCCGACCAAACCATCCAACCCGACCGTCCCGAAACTTCCAAACGATCCGTCCGGAAGAAGGTGCTGATCTCCTTTAGTTGTCCACAACCATCCGACCAAACCGTCCAACCCGACCGTCCCGGACCATCCAAACGATCCGTCCGGAAGAAGGTCCGGTTCTCCACTAGTTCTCCCGAACGATCCGACCAAACAGTCCAACCCGACCGTCTCGGACCCTCCAAACTGTTGGTCCCGAACCACCCTACCAAACCGTCCAACCCGACCTTCCCGGATCCTCCAAACTGTTGGTCCGGAACGATCCGACCAAACCGTCCAACCTGACCGTCTCGGACCCTCCAAACTCTTGGTTCCGAACCATCCGACCAAACCGTCCAACCCGACCGTCCCGGACCATCCAAACTGTTGGTCCCGAATCTTCCGACCAAATCATGCAACCCGACCGTCTTGGACCCTCCAAACTGTTGGTCCCGAACCACCCGACCAAACCGTCCATCCCGATCGTCCCGAAACTTCCAAACCGTCCGTCCGGAAGAAGGTGCTGATCTCCTCTAGTTGTCCCGAACCATCCGACCAAACCGTCCAACCCGACCGTCCCGAAACTTCCGAACGGTCCGTCTGGAAGAAGGTCCTGATCTCCTCTAGTTGTCCTGAACCATCCGACCAAACCGTCCAACCCGACCATCTCGGAACCTCCAAACTGTGAGTCCCGAACCATCCGACCAAACCGTCCAACCCGACCACCCCGGACCCTCCGAACTGCTGCTCCCGAACCATCCGACCGAACCATCAATCCCAACCGTCTCGGACCCTCCAAACTGTTGGTACCGAACCGTCCGACCAAACCGTCCAACCCGACCGTCCCGAAACCTCCAAACGGCCCGTCCGGAAGAAGGTCTTGATCTCCTTTAGTTGTCCTGAACCAGCCGACCAAACCGTCCAAACCGACCGTCCCGGACCTTCCAAACGGTCCGTCCGGAAGAAGGACCGGTTCTCCCCTAGTTCTCCCGAACCATCCGAGCAAACCGTCCACCCCGACCGTCCCGGACCGTCCAAACTGCTGGTCCCGAACCGTCCGACCAAACCATCCAACCCGACCGTCCCGAAACTTCCAAACGATCCGTCCGGAAGAAGGTGCTGATCTCCTTTAGTTGTCCCCAACCATCCGACCAAACCGTCCAACCCGACCGTCCCGGACCATCCAAACGGTCCGTCCGGAAGAAGGTCCGGTTCTCCACTAGTTCTCCCGAACGATCCGACCAAACAGTCCAACCCGACCGTCTCGGACCCTCCAAACTGTTGGTCCCGAACCACCCTACCAAACCGTCCAACCCGACCTTCCCGGATCCTCCAAACTGTTGGTCCGGAACAATCCGACCAAACCGTCCAACCCGACCGTCTCGGACCCTCCAAACTCTTGGTCCCGAACCATCCGACCAAACCGTCCAACCCGACCGTCCCGGACCATCCAAACTGTTGGTCCCGAATCTTCCGACCAAATCATGCAACCCGACCGTCTTGGACCCTCCAAACTGTTGGTCCCGAACCACCCGACCAAACCGTCCATCCCGATCGTCCCGAAACTTCCAAACGGTCCGTCCGGAAGAAGGTGCTGATCTCCTCTAGTTGTCCCGAACCATCCGACCAAACCGTCCAACCCGACCGTCCCGAAACTTCCGAACGGTCCGTCCGGAAGAAGGTCCTGATCTCCTCTAGTTGTCCCGAACCATCCGACCAAACCGTCCAACCCGACCGTCCCGGACCCTCCAAACGGTTGGTCCCGAATCATCCGACTGAATCATTTAACCGACCGCCTCGGACGCTCCAAACTGTTGGTCCCGAACCATCCGACCAAACCGTCCCGGACCGTCCAAATTGTAGGTCCCGAATCATCCGACCAAATCATGCAACCCGACCGTCTCGGTCCCACCAAACTGTTGGTGCCGAACCATCCGACCAAACCGTCGAACCCGACCCTCTCGGACCCTCCAAACTATTGGTCCCGAACCATCCGACCAAACCGTCCAACCCGACCGTCCCGAATCCTCCAAACTGTTGGTCCCGAACCATTCGACCAAATCATGGAACCTGACCGTCTCGGACCCTCCAAACTTTTGGTCCCGAACCATCCGACCAAACCATCCAACCCGATCGTCCCGGACCTTCGACACGGTCCGTCCGGAAGAAGCTCCGGCTCTCCGCGAGTTCTCTCGAACCATCGGATCAAACAGATTGGGGGGTCCGAACGGTCGGGTTGCATGATTTGGTTGAAGGATTCGGGACCAAAAGTTTGGAGGTTCCGGGATGGTCGGGTTGGACCGTTTGGTCGGATGGTTCGGGAGAACTAGAGGAGAGACGGACCTTCTTCCGAACGGACCGTTTGGAAGGTCGAGGACGGTCGGGTTGGACGGTTTGGTCGGATGGTTCGGGACAAATAGAGGACATCAGCACCTTCTGCCGGACGGACCATTTGGAGGTTTCGAGACGGTTGGGTTGGATGGTTTGGTCGGATGGTTCAGGACAAACAGTTCGGAGGGTCCGGGGTGGTCGGGTTGGACGGTTTGGTTGGATGGTTCGGGAGAACCGGACCTTCTTCCGGACGGACAGTTTGGAAGTTCCGGGACGATCGGGTTGGACGGTTTGGTCGGATGGTTCAGGACCAACCGTTTGGACGGTCCGAGACGGTCGGTTGCATGATTCGGTCGTTTGATTCGGGACCAACAGTTTGGAGGGTCCGGGGCGGTCAGTTTGGATGGTTTGGTCGGATGGTCCGGGACAACTAGAGGAGATCCGGACCTTCTTCCGGACGGACCGTTTGGAACTTTCGGGACGGTCGGGTTGGAAGGTTTGGTCGGACGGTTCGCTACCAACTGTTTGGAGTGTCTGAGCCGGTCGGGTTGGATGGTTTGGTCAGATGGTTCGGGACAAACAGTTCGGAGGGTCCGGGGTGGTCGGGTTGGACGGTTTGGTCGGATGGTTCCAGAGAATTAAAGGAGATCCCGACCTTCTTCCAGACGGACCGTTTGGAAGTTCCGGGACGATCGGGTTGGACGGTTTGGTCGGAAGGTTCGGGACGACTAAAGGAGATCCGGACCTTCTTCCGGACGGACCGTTTGTATGTTCCGGGACGGTCGGGTTTGGTCGGATGGTTCGGGACCAATAGTTTGGAGCGTCCGAGAAGGTCGGGTTGGACGATTTGGTCGGATGGTTCGGGACCAACAGTTTGGAGGGTCCGAGACTGTCGTTTGCATGATTCGGTCGGATGACTCGGGACCAACAGTTTGGAGGGTCCGGGACGGTCGGGTTGGACGGTTTGGTCGGATGGTTCCGGACCAACAGTTTGGAGGAGGGTCCGAGACGGTCGGGTTGGGCGATTTGGTCGGATGGTTCGGGACCAACAGTTTGGAGGGTCCAGGACGGTCGGGTTGGATGGTTTGGTCGGATGGTTCGGGACAACTACAGGAGAACCAGACCTTCTTCCGGACGAACCGTTTGGAAGGTCCGGGAGGTCGGGCTGAACGTTTTGGTCGGATGGTTCCAGATAATTAGAGGAGATCCCGACCATCTTCCGGACGGACCGTTTGGAAGTTCCGGGACGATCGGGTTGGACGGTTTGGTCATATGGTTCGGGACAAATAGAGGCGATCCGGACCTTCTTCCGGACGGACCGTTTGAATGTTGCGGGACGGTCGGGTTTGGTCGGATGGTTCGGGACCAATAGTTTGAAGCATCCGAGACGGTCGGGTTGGACGATTTGGTTGGATGGTTCGGGACCAACCGTTTGGAGGGTCCGAGACGGTCGGTTGCATGATTCAGTCCTTTGATTCGGGACCAACAGTTTGGAGGCTCCGGGACGGGCGGTTTGGATGGTTTGGTCGGATGGTTCCGGACCAACAGTTTGGAGGAGGGTCCGAGACGGTCGGGTTGGACGATTTGGTCGGATGGTTCGGGACTAACAGTTTGGAGGGTCCGAGACGGTCGTTTGCATGATTCGATCGGATGATTCGGGACCAACAGTTCGGAGGGTCCGGGACGGCCGGGTTGGACGGTTTGGTCGGATGGTTCCGGACCAATAGTTTGGAGAAGGGTCCGAGACGGTCGGGTTGGACGGTTTGGTCAGATCGTTCGGGACCAACAGTTTGGAGGGTCCGAGACGGTCGGGTTGGACGGTTTGGTTGGATGGTTCGGGAGAACTAGAGGGGAACCGAACCTTCTTTCGGACGGACCGTTCCGAAGGTCCGGGACGGTCGGGTTGGACGGTTTGGTCGGTTGGTTCGGGACAACTAGAGGAGATCAGGACCTTCTTCTGGACGGACCGTTTGGCAGTTTCGGGACGGTCGGGTTGGACGGTTTGGTCGGATGGTTCGGGACAACGAGAGGAGATCAGGACCTTCTTCCGGACGGACTGTTTGGAAGTTTCGGAACGGTCGGGTTGGACGGTTTGGTCGGATGGTTCGGGACAACTAGAGGACATCCAGACCTTCTTCCGGACGGACCGTTTGAAAGTTCCAGGACGATCGGGTTGGATGATTTGGCCGATAGTTCGGGACAACTTGAGGAAATCAGGACTTTCTTCTGGACGAACCGTTTGGAAGTTCCGGGGCGGTCGGGTTGGACGGTTTGGTCGGATGGTTCGAGATAACTAAAGGAGATCCGGACCTTCTTCCGGACGGACCGTTTGAAAGTTCCGGGACGATCGGGTTGGACGGTTTGGTCGGGTGGTTCGGGACCAACAGTTTTGAGGGTCCGAGACGGTCGGGTAGCATTATTTGGTCGGATGATTCGGGACCAATAGTTTGGAAGGTCCGGAACGGTCGGGTTGGACGGTTTGGTTGGATGGTTCGGGGACCAACCGATTGGGGGGTCCGAGACGGACGGGTTGCATGATTTGATCGAATGATTCGGGACCAACAGTTTGTAGGTTCCGGGACGGTCGGGTTGGACGGTTTGGTAGGATGGTTCGGGGCCAACAGTTTGGAGGGCCCGAGACGGTCGAGTTGGACAGTTTGGTCGGATGGTTCGGGAGAACTAGAGGAGAACCGGAACGTCTTCCGGACGGACCGTATGGAAGGACAGGGACGGGCGGGTTGGACGGTTTGGTCGGATGGTTCGGGACAACTAGAGGAGATCGGCACCTTCTGCCGGACGGACCGTTTGGAGGTTTCTGGGACGGTCGGGTTGGAAGGTTTGGTCGGAAGGTTCGGTACCAACAGTTTGGAGGGTCCGAGACGGTTGGGTTGGATGGTTTGGTCGGATGGTTCAGGACAAACTGTTCGGAGGGTCCGGGGTGGTCGGGTTGGACGGTTTGGTCGGATGGTTCGGGAGAACCGGACCTTCTTCCGGATGGACCGTTTGGAAGTTCCGGGATGATCGGGTTGGACGG
>JAGXJF010001745.1:0-127740 GCA_019208055.1 Stipa capillata
TGGATATTGCCGCGAATTCCCCGCGACAGTAGGAGTTGCTGCAACCACCCAATCTTGTGTGGGCTGGTGCAGTAGTCTGTGAAGGTGATTGAAGTCTACCTGCTGCAAGACGAAAGGACTTCCACAAGCAAGTGAAAGAGACTTGAAAGCTCAGGTACTCGGAGAACAAGCACGATTTGGTGCTGGCGAGCTCCTCGGAGTAGCCTCGCCAACGGAGACGTACCATCTCTGAAAAGAGACTGGAACTTCGGTGAAAAACTCCATGTCTCCCTGAGTACTTTACCTTCAGCACTTACTTGCCTATGTGATTTGCATGCTAGTGTGATTTGCTGTTATTCTCAATCTAGCTGCAATTCTTTCTCTTTGCCTGTGTTAGCATAGCTGTGTCACAGTTGTTGCATCTCTTATCTGTTATCTGTGCCAGTTACCTTTACACAGCCACCTATCTAGCACATCTGTTTAGGGCTCTCTATTTACCTGTGTTAGCTACCTGTGTGACAGCTGCTTATTAATTTACATATCACACAGTGCCTGTGTAGCTCACCTGTCACACAGCTAACTCAACCTGTTGATCTGTTAAGCCCTAATTTAGACAAAGAGAAGAAACTCTTTAAAATTTGTTTAGCCTCCTATTCACTCCCCTCTAGTCGGCACCTATGATCCTTTTAGCCGTCTGTACAAATAGTATCATAGACGGTTTCAAAAGAAAACCGTGTGAGAAAATGAGTACAAGCGGTTTCCCAACAAGCGGGACGCTACAGTACAGACGGTTCCAAATTGGAACCGTCTGTACATATAGCACAGACGGGTCCAAATTGGAACTGTCTGTACAAATCTATAAATAGTATAGACAGTTCTAAACTTGGAACCGTCTGTACAAATCGAATAGTACAGACGGTTCTAAGTATGGAACCGTCTGTACCAATCTGTAAATAGTACAGACAGTTCTAAGTTCTAAACTTAGAACCGTCTGTACAAATAGATGAAGCAAGGCTGGTTGATACTCTGCTGCCGCGGCAGCAAAAACTGTAGATTTTCTTGTCGCGGCAGGAAGTGACAGCGTTAGGGAGAGAGTTTGACAGCTTCGATTGTCGAACAATTTTCACGGCTGTGAGCAGGAGGCCAAACTCTATATTTCCAGAAAGTTTGAGCCAATTCCGAGAAAGTCGACGAAATGACTAGTGGAAATCCTGGTTCGAAATCGAAGATTTTAAAAATAGTATCTCGACAAAAGTGATCGGCAGAAGCGGGGATCAAGGTGGAAAGCAAGTCCTTGACTCAAGCTAACCAGGGAAACAAGAATCACCCAAATCGGAGTCCGGGTGAAGGAGATATGCCCTCTGCAAGATCCGAAAAAGTTAGCGAAAAACTTTCGGAGCCAAAAAGTCCCACTTAGAAGCGGAATTTTGAAGGTCAAGACGGGTACAGGTATAAACACATGTATTTTTATCAGATGTGCCTCGTCGTTAGCTTTAATTTGTGTGGTCATGGACCCCAAAACGGACTTCGTATGAGAAAGTTATGGCTGTTTTACTAAAACCTCTCAAACTAGGGTTGGATCTGGACTCTAAAACTAGCATTCGGAGCTACAGTACAGACGGCTTCAATTTGAAACCGTCTGTACAAATAGCACAGACGAGTCCAAATTGGAGCCGTCTGTACAAATCGAATAGTACGTGTTTACACATCAATTAGTACAGACGTTCCTCTGATTAATCCATCATGTACTTTTAGTACATAATAGATTCTCTATATATCATTGGATAACCTTCCAATTTCCACCGTGCAGTTGAATAACATTCACTTCGTTACATGCCACCGAATAACACATTTTTACTCCACTCCGCTAGTTTGCCATCCAAGTATCTCCTATCCATTAAGTGGATAAAAGGACCGTTTTGCCCCTATTTTCACTTGTCCCTTCGTGCCATCCAAAATAGACATCAATTCTTCTCTCTTACCACTAAACCCTTGAAACGAACATTTTGGTTGAAGTATTTTTATTTATTTTGGAAGCAGCAAAAACATGACATGTTCTGAACTTATGTAAGAGTCCAACATAATTTGAGGAAAATCTACTGTTGCGAACAAGAATCATATATCACACAAGCATAAACATTCCTAGGGTTTGTGTGATGTGCCTTGTGTGGGACGGGAACTGGACACATTTTTCTTGGTTGTGGGTGTGTGCCGAAGAGGCAAGGCTAATTTTGCCATTACCCAAAAATCTGACATGTCTAGAGCAATTTAATAACATCAAGCTAACGGGAACTTAACAGAATTGCAAAGAGAGAACTAAAATATGTCATTCAATGATATATAGGAAATTGAGTGTTATTCGGTGGTATAAAGAGGATTGAAACGTTATTCAGTGGTATGCAGAGAATTTTCTCTTTGTTTGTACATATGTTCTGACAGTAGATTTTCTTTGTTCCACCAATACTTATGATTTTTTCTACTAATTTTTTTTCTATTTTTTGACAAAATTATATGAGATAAGAACACATAAGTTGGTCATGTTCATTTCCGCACTCTAGAACAATTTTCTCAAATAGTGGAACATTGATTGTGGATTTATAGAACATCCTTCATGAACTAGTTTGATATTTTATTATGTTTGAAGTAGTGGAACATTTTCCTTTAAATAACAAAACATCAAGAGTTAGTTGAGACTTTTATTGAATTAGATGAACATTTTTCACGAAAAATGTTGTTTACACTTACCATTTTATAAACTATCGGAATAATTCTCATGAACTATGGAACAATTGTAATATATTTTGATTTTCATTCTAAATAATATTTTCTTATAATTTTATTTTGTTAAATTCAAGTTAATAAAAAGAATTTCTATTTTTGGAAAGGACAGATCTTAAAATAAAAGGTGGGCCGGCCCATCAGGCGTCTTGCCCTGGTGGAGCTTTCGCCTGGATGTGGTCACTGGGGCGAAGCTCCCGGATCTTAGCAGCTAACAAATATGTCCTCTGTTCGAACTAGGCATAATACCTTGGAATTATTCTGGGCTCACTCCTTTGTCGCCTAACTTGTAGGCCCGACCCAACCCTTAGGCCGTGACACCGGAATCCGTAGAGCACGATGAACAGATGAAGAGAGGGAATCTTGACTACTGTGGCACCTGAAGCCAACGAGAACAGCCAGTGAAACTGTGAAAGTGAAACCAATAATCCACGCACCAATGCACTATGGGTCCCATGGAACCAAGAGCTTTAGGGTGTGTTTGGTAGCCTGTATGAGTCTGTGTGTTCCCGATTCGATCCACTTTTCGCTGTTTGATAGCCTACATGGGGCCTTCTCAGCTATGCTGATCTCAACCCACCTGCCCCCGTAGCCATGCTGAGTGAAGAACACCTGAACAGAGGTTCGCTGATCAGCATGCATGAGTCCAACCCACAAAATTTTCTCAGCCCGACCCACCAGTTCGCTGGTCAGCACCCACCCAAAAAAAATCCCAAGCCGCTAGGGTTGCCTCGCCACAGCGAACGCCTCTCCCGTCCCGAACGAAGCGACGAGCGGCGCTCCTCTGGTCGCCGCCACCTCCCGCCGCCCCTCTGGTCGCCGCCGCCTCCCGCCGCCTCCTCCTCCTCCCCGCCTTCTCCGCCGCCCCGACGTGCTCACCCCTCTGGTCGCCGCCACCTCCCGCCGCCTCCTTCTCCTCCCCGCCTTCTCCGTCGCCCGGACGTGCTCGCCCCTCTGGTCGCCGCCGCCGCCTCCTCCTCCTCCCCCTCCCCGCCTTCTCCACCGGCCCGACGTGCTCGCCCCTCTGGTCGCCGCCACCTCACGCCACCCCTCTGGTCGCCGCCACCTCCCGCCGCCTCCTCCTGGTCGCCACCGCCCCGGGTCGCCGGCGCTCCAGCTACCTTCCTGGATGCATTCATGATGAAGAATAGAAGCCTGTTGCTACCTTTTTTTAGAATTTTGGATGAGTCTCTGCAGTAGGCCATTGTGTGTGATTTCAGAGATGTATAATTTGTATAATGATTTTTGTGCATTCTCGAAAAAATTCAGAGATGTATAATTTGTATAATGATTTTTGTGCATTCTCGAAAAAATTCAGAGATGTATAATTTGTATAATGATTTTTGTGCATTCTCGAAAAAATTCAGAGATGTATAATTTGTATAATGATTTTTGTGCATTCTCGAAAAAATTCAGAGATATATAATTTGTATAGCATTGATATTTATATTTGTAAATGCACTGCGTTGTTTCCCATTGATCATATTTTGTGTTAATTGTTCATTTGTCCAAACATCTATCTCAGATACAGGCTACCAAACAAAGTCTCAGTACAGCATGTCTCAACAGATACATGCTACCAAACGAAGTCTCAGCTCAGTATGTCTCAGTACATACATGCTACCAAACAACTGCAGTTGTATGTACTCAGCATGTCTATACTCAGCATGGCTCAGGGGAGAACAACATGACAGAGTTATACAGGCTACCAAACACACCCTTACGCCTCTAACCCATCCTTTTTCAATAAAGTAATAGACGGTGTCAGGATGGTGTATCGTACTAAAACTGTATCATATACTTTAGAAAATTGTTTAGATACACATATTACGGTAGTTTGTATTTAAAGTGTCGTATCTAAAGAGCTTCTATTTAATTTTTTTTGTTGATTAATACTAGCCATCCAACCTCTGTAGCATATTTGTGGTATGTTTGCTCACTTTCGTCGATTCCTCAAGTAGCGGCCATGGTGACTTGGCTACCCAAGCTCACCGGTGATGTAGCGCATGAGAGGGCAAGGTGAGGATGAAAATAGAACTAAGGAGTCGTCAAATGTCTAAAGCTCCGGTAGGGACAAAACAATATCGGACGGCGCCGGCAGTCACAACGGGCAACGGTGGCATCGGCTCTTGATGGGCATGAAACTGGATCATTGAATCGTGAAATTGGTTGAGGGTAAATGTAGAGTAGGGTAAGAAGACGGCGTGGGACAAGGGAATTGACCTGGGGCTCACCTACGGTGTAGATCGATGTGTTGCGGTGGTAGCTGGAATTGGAGAAGAAACAGAAAATTTGGCGTGGTGAGAGCGTCGATGCCAGCCGTGGACATGGTCGTGCTCGTCGCATTGTACCGTACCTCTGTGTATGGTTGACAACAGTGACAATGACTTCGTTTGAAAGGAGGAGATGACGACAGCGAGGGTGGGGCGGGAAGGAGACGACAACGACGGTGGCGGTGGTAGGAATGAAAAGAAGATTACAAGTGTGATAGTGGCAATTTCGAGGCTAAGGAGGCAGCTTCATGGGCAAAGAGGAAAGAGTGGTGGCGGCGAGTTCTCTCTGCACATGAGAATTGAAAGAGATTTTAAGCATAGGATTAAGAAGTTCACTAATTTATATTATGTTATATAATAAAAACCATGTTTGATTTACGATATGGTTCCTCTCTCTCTATTCTTTAATTAGATTTTTACATCGTGACAGGTTTTTAATACAGTACGAGCAATGTGGCTGCCCTCGGTACACTCGGCGACCATCACGGTTCACGGATTCATGCAGCCACGCACGCATTGGCCTCGCCAAATACGTCCAGATTCCTTCTGCCCAAGGTAGAAAAAGGAGCTTTGTTTGCTTTCTCTTCACCATCATCTGCTTGTTGCCCTGCTCCTGTCCTCTAAAGCCTTTTTCACCATCCTCGATAACCTCAACACAGCGCACTACACTATTCTCTAGCTTTCCTTTCCGGAGCTCTCTGCTTGTCTACTCGTGCACATTTCGAAAATTTCCACTTTCGCCCGCGCGCAGCATTCTTCCTCTTCTGCTATAAAACTCATCCAATCTTCTCAGTCAAACGCAGACGATCTATCGAAAACAACACCCGAAATGTCTCACTTCCGCCATTGCTCATTCCTATTCCTCCCCCTCCTCCTGTTCTTCCATCTCCCTACATTATTTGTGCATGGAGAGATCGCCAATGGTGGCCACCAAGACCTCCCTTCCCTTCTCTCCTTCAAGGCCTACAACTCGAACAATGCCACCGCCCTGGAGACCTGGGTCGGCCCGAACCCATGCTCTGGCTCATGGGTTGGGGTCAGGTGCTCCAGGGGCAGGGTGGTGGGGGTTTTCTTGGACAACGCCTCACTGGTTGGCAGTGTGGCTCCTCTCCTTGGGCTCACCCAGATCAGGGTGCTCGCCATTAGAAGGAACTCCCTATCCGGCCCTCTCCCTCTCTTGGACAACTCGACGAGCCCAAGCTTGAGGCACCTGCTGTTCTCCTCCAACAACCTCAGTGGGAGCCTCAACCTATCTATGCCTTCTCTGGTCACTCTGAGGGCAGAACACAACGAATTCCATGGTGGCTTGCAAGGGCTACACGTTCCGATGATCAGAAGGTTCAATGTGTCAAGGAACAAGCTCGTCGGCGAAATCTCGAGTTCTCTGTCGAGGTTCCCGAGCTCGTCGTTCAGCGGCAATCTCGATCTCTGTGGCCAGCCTCTTCCAAGATGTGTTCATTCTTACAATACACTGGAAGATAGTATTTCAAATACTAACAATAGTATCTCTCACTCTCCTAGTGCAGCAACAAACACTAGTAGTAGTCTGAATTCTTCTAGTAATGGAGGGTTGAGTAAGCTTAGCCTGACTGCACTCGTGGCCACTGGCATTGGCAACGCACTGCTCATCACGGTCTCGATAGCAATCTCTGTAGCCATGTTCATCTACGTGAGAAGAAAGCTGCGGTCCTCAAAGGATGCTCCTCTCTGTTTTGAGGAGGAAGACAAGGCCAGGAATGGAGAGGAGAAGTGCCAGAAGAGCGGCGGGCTGGTATGTTTCGAGGGCGGCGAGGAGCTGAGGCTGGAGAGCCTCCTCAAGGCCTCGGCGGAGGTGCTCGGCAAGGGCGTGTCCGGGAGCACGTACAAGGCGGTCCTGGAGGACGGCATCGTGGCGGCCGTGAAGCGGCTGAGCGTGCTGCAGTTCACGGCCGGCCGGAGCTGCAAGGCCTTCGACCGCCACATGCGGTTCGTCGGCAGGCTCCGGCACCGGCACGTCGTCAGCCTCAGGGGCTACTGCAACTCCAACGGGGAGCGGCTGCTCGTCTACGACTACCTCCCCAACGGGAGCCTCCAGTCACTATTGCAAGCCAATGGTGCGTGGGCGCGCAGAAATGTGAAATCCATCGTTCATCGCATTATTTGCATCGAATTGTGCATTCCTATTGGTCAAGAAGTATTCTTGATTGGTCGTTGCAGGTGGAGGCGGCAAGAGAGGTTTGGACTGGGAGACGAGGAAGAGCATCCTGTTCGGCGTGGCGCACGGCCTCAACTACATACACACGTTCCCGGCGCGGCCGGCGCTGGTGCACGGGAACGTGAAGCCGTCGAACATCCTCCTGGACGAGCGCGGCGGCGCGTGCGTCTCCGAGTGCGGGCTCATGCGCTACGCCGCCAACATCCAGCAGTCCATCCTTCCGCAGCCCCGGTGCCCGCCCGAGCTGTTCCTGGACCGGGCGGCGGCGGCGGCGACGGCGTCGAATGGCGGCGGCTGGCACGGTTACGCGGCGCCGGAGCTGGCGTCGGGCGCGAGGGTGACGCAGGAGTCGGACGTGTACAGCTTCGGGATGGTTCTCCTGGAGGTGGTGACCGTCAGGGGTGCGGCGGACGGCGGCGAGGAAGAGGGCGAGGGGGAGGAGACGATGGGGATGGTCAAGATCGGCATGCTGTGCACCGCCGAGGCGCCCGAGGAGAGGCCCAGCATGGCGCAGGTGCTCACCATGATGGGCGAGTTCATGTGAAGCAGCTGTACTGCTCACTTAGCTTTCAGCTGCCATTTGCCGGTAGCAGAGTCAAATTGTTATTGCAGGTGTAGAAGTGTCAAGAGTTCGTTTCGTGCTTGCATCTGCAGGCGAGAAAGGTCACACTGCCATGAATGTCGACGTTTAATCGTGGTACGAATTGCTTAAATCTCCTGGAGAACAAGTTTAAGAGTTGTATGCTAATTTGTTGTGATCAGACTAGTCTACGGCCCGGTTTCGGACACGGATAATTCTGCAGATACCTATAAAAATGGAATTATTTTCCTATAAAAGTTTGTGAAGTTTTACAAAATTTGTGTGAAATTCATGGGTAAAAGCTTACGCTCGGGCGTCCGACTACGTGTTTTCGTCAGACACATCTGCAGCCACCCATCCAATAACAATTTAATGCCCAAGATTGTAGCGGTGTGACCTGGTAGAAGTATCTATATGAACTCCTCTAAGAGCAACTCCAGCAGCACATCCAAATGTGAGTCTCCATATCTCCATATGGATAGCCATCCATAAAGATTCCCCCTCTATTATCTCACCACTCCAGCAGAACATCCATATCTGAGTCTCCATATTCTCTTTCCTATATTTTAATAATATTCTGTAACTACGAACCTATTTCTATTTGTTATATCTGTTAATATATCCTGCTAATTTGCATTGGAAAAAAAAACTACAAATCTCCCTCAAAATCCTTAAATCTCCCATTTACCTCATACCCTAAAAATCCATAATCCCTCACCCCTCATTACTCTCCTTTTATCCAACCGAGCCCGGGCCACAGCTCCATCCACCCGCCCCACCGGCGCCATCTCTCCCTCCCCTCACCGGCGCCATCTCTCCCTCCCCTCCCCGGCACCTACCTCCCTGCCCTCCCCCAACTTCCGGCAGCTCCGTCTCCTCCCCTCTCATCACAGGCGCGGCCGGACTCGTGGGCCGGAGGGGAGGGGAAGGACCGACCTCGCCACGCGCCGCCGCTCCCGGATCTAGAGCGGCTCGAGCTGCGCCGCAGCTCCCAGATCTGGAGCGGGTGTGCTGCAGGAGGTCGAGCCGAGCGGGCGGGCTGCCGGGGGGTTGCGACGGTGGGTTGGGGAGGCGTGCGTGCGGTGGCCGGTGGGAGGAGTGCGGCGACGAGCCGGCGGCTGCCTCCAGGTGCTCCAACACTGGCTCCCTCCCCTCCCCTCCCCTCCCCTCCCCGGTCGCACCTACCTCTCTCTCCTCCCCTCACGGACCCAGCTCCGTCTCCTCCCCTCTCATCACCGGCGCTGGAGAGGCTCACCTGGTCAGGACGGAGGCACGGAAGGAGGCTTGGCGGGAGGGAAGCGTCCGGGAGATAGCCGTTGCCCAAATGGCGTGTCCGAGGCTCACGCCATATATGGCGTGCGGAGCTGCCGGAATGGAGGCTATCCAAAAATGGCGGCCTGGATGGCGTTGCTCCTGGAGGGGGTTTTTTGCCCTCTGAGCTGCTATCCCGCGATGGAGGCCCGGATAGCGGCTCTACTGGAGTTGCTCTAACCACTCGTCCCTTATCCACTCCTCTAGTCCTCCGCATCTCCAGCTCCGAATCCCCCCAACATGCTCTCTCTCTCTCTCTCTCTCTCTCTCTATCTATCTATCTCTTTCTCTTCGTATCGACATGAGAGAGCACCGACTGTTAGTGAGCTCTTCGATCATGGACGCTGTGCAACTACCGCACGTGGGGACACACAGTGCACGCGTGGGAGACGAGGAGGACGAAGCTACACTGCATATATCCACTTCAAGAGGTGCTCTGGTGACATCCGGTGAGGAGATGCCCTTCGATAAGCTCCAAAAAAGGAGGAGCTCCAACGACCATAGGAGGACATAAGTATAAGCCACAGTGATGTATTTTGGCTTGGATTTGATCAAATTTTGAATAAGGCAGAGAGAATAGTTAGGGATTTCTTGGGTTTTTTAACGATGCTGCAATACGTCTGTTTTAGATGTTGCGGTGTATTTTTTGATGTGTTGCACGAATAACACATCGATGTTGCAGTGTAATTTTGATTCATGTTGCAGTGTGCTTTGGTCCGATGTTGCATTTGGTGTTCTTGGTGCAGTTTTTGGGTCACCTATTGCAGCACATGTATTCTGGATGTTGCAATGTAGCATTTTGTGGTGTTACAGTTTGTTGTTACCAATGTTGTTGTAGTACATACCGATGTTGCAGGATACATCTATATTCTCTATGACGTTTCGGTGAAATTTCTATTTTTTTCTGATTTTGAGGAATGAGTGAGGGAGGGGAGAAGGAAAGGGGGCAGTGATGGTAGAAGAAGACACGGAGATGATAATGAGGTAGGATAGAAAGGAGGAAGACGAGTAGTAGGAAGAGGTGTGCACGGATGTGGTGGAGCACGCTGGTGTGGAGGCACGTGGAGAGTAAGAACACACGGTGATGAGGCTGTTGATCCAATGGCTGTGCGGGTGTCCAATCCTGCCTTGCTCGGACTTCCGACGCCTAGGGTCCCATCGCACCGGGCTATGGCAAATGGTAACGGCGTCGGTGATATCGAGGCTCGCAGCCCAGAGGTATGGCGTGAAAGCAGTTCAAACTCGGCCTAAGTGACCCAGGATCATATGGGCCTGATCTAATCCTGTGTTTACATTCCAGCTGGGCTTACAAATTTCCAACCTGACACTGCTAACCTGCGCCTAGGCCATTTGCCGATCTAGCTCGGCAAACACTCTCTGAACATACTATTAGATGAGTTACCTTAATTACCCCCACGGATACGACGATGATTGATATGGTTCGATGAACCATCCACACCTTCAGTTGATCATTCTTGGAGCGCTACGCCCTTCAGTAATTTTTACTGGTCTCTTGAAGGAGCAGAATGCTCTGCAATTCCCATAAGCCATACAACCACACAAGCGCTTACTGCAAAAGTAATTTCTTTTGTTTGTCTTTTACATGTCTTAGTTGCAAGTAGAGCCTTTTTACATTAGTCCAATTCTCCTTTTACCGTGCCATGCCCATGATACAGTAGGTTCAGCTGCCCTACCATGACAACTCATGTGGACCAATGCCTAAACAGCAGCACATGGCCACAACATGCTGCAATAATTTCAATCTTTGGATCCCTCAACAAATTAACAACTCGGAATCTACAAACAAACCTTGCAAGTACTTCAATAGTTTTTTTCCCCAAGACACTTCTTGAGAAAATAAAAGGCCCGTTATTTAGTTTCCACATACATTATTGGTTGATAAAGATTTATTTTTCTCGTGTGTTTTTGTGATGCAGAAACTAACAGTTACGACTTATGAGTTATTAGATACATTAAGATCGGGCGGCCTCCGAGCCACCACATTCACCGGCAAATTCATTACGTTGGATGCCGATCAGACGGATCGGATCGTCGCGGGCGGGCATCGTCGCGCGGTCCTCTTCACGGGCCGTGCGGTGCTCGTGGGCTGCGCGGTGTATTCTGCGGGTGAAATTGCTTGGACGTGGTTTAGTCTAGGGTTTGCTCTAGCGAATGCAGCGTTCCATCTTCTCTCCTAGCGGTGGCGGTGGCGAAGGAGAGGTGGGGAAGTGGACGCTGGAGGAGGCGAGGCAGAGACCGAGAGAGGAAGGCATGGAAGCAAGGGGGTGGGCATGCGGCGAGCAGACGATGCCTCATCTTCCTCTGCGAGCATCCATCTTGTCCGAGGGAGGTCCGACGCCTCAGTGGACCCATTAGTCCGCGGCGGGTGATGGTCCGATAGCGCCGACGCTTCTCGATCGGAGGGTTCCCCTTTCCTTTCACGATCTTTCTCTCACAGGGGGCGCTCCCACAAATCCTGGCCGCGCTCTGTAGCGCCGGTGGGGCACGGGAGGGAGGCCCAATGGCGCCGAAGGCTACCGTCGACGGACGCCGCTGTTCCGTGCTCGTTCTGCGGCGCCGCAAGGCTTCCTCCGCCTCCGCCGCCTCATCCGCGCAGCTCAACTTCACCATCTGTGCCGAGCCGGACCCGAGGTTCGTGGCCTGCTGGCGCTGGACTGGCGTGGATTGGTTTCGCCGCCTTCTTTTCCTTGTAAGGAACCCTAGCTTGATTGGACGGATTTGTTCCCTTTGTTGTGCAGCGAGCAATCAGGATCCAAATCACTCTTTTCTCCGCTGCTGCGCGGTAACTTACTAATCTAATCCGTCCATCGGTTGGTCAATTGCGTTCTTCGCCACCGCGCGAGATCGATCTGAGTTGACTCCGTTGGACTTGGTGCCGAGGTGCGGGCGCAACTTATTTTCCAAGATATTTGGAGTTCTGCTGACGTTAGGTCCGCCCATGCTTCACAGAAAAGGAATTGAATTTGCACCTCGTTTTGCAAAAGTTTCTTCGTTTAGTATTATTTGCTCACGAGTACTATTTCTCTTTGGTTCTAGATGATGGAGAATCCTCAATTGAGATGGGGACTTTCAAGGTGATCGGTCCACAGGTGCCGAACGGCGTTCTGCGATCCAGCATGGTTTAGTCCTGGATCTTGCAGAGCACCATGGAGAGAGTATTGCAGAGCATCAGGACCGTTATATTCATGTCCAAGCTAAACTTGCTATTGCCGGTACTACGCTACTAGGAGGCATGTAAGTGTGTTGTTCACGTGAAGTCTATTGCTGTGCTTTTAATTTATAGACCATTAGCTGTAGGCTTTTTCAGTTCAAAATAACACGTGATAAGTTAAGTTGTACGCATGTAAGAGTATCCAATTGTGGAAAACTAATGATTGGATTCACTGATCTTTGATTACATAGATGGTTCATTAGTTTCGGTTAAGCTATAATGTTTCATCATTGAGAGACCTTTGTTTGTTCGGTTCAGTTCAACCGTAGGTTTATGGTATGGATGATTCAGTGAATGCTGAAATGTTTTCTGCATCAAAATTGCAGGGATTGATTTTCCTTTTCAGCATGCTAGGAATAACACCGTTAGCCGAGCGATTGGGTTGTGCAACTGAGTGAGTTAATAAACTCTCCACTTAGTTTCCTGACCTTATTAAAATTTGACACGAATTACTGTTCTACAGGCAGCTCGTGATATATACTGGTCCAACAGGTATTTGTTATCATCTTTGAGGTTTATTATGACCTATTAGAAATTGGAGTCTTTCAAATAAGAGCTAATATTCTCTCTATCTCGCAATTGTAGTTGGAGGCCTTCTAAATGCTACATTCAGAAATGCAACTGAGATGATAATAGCAATATATGCTTTAAAAGATGGAATGATTCGGATAGTCCAGCAATCACTATTGGGTTCTATATTATCGAATATGCTGTTGGTAGTTGGCTGTGCTTTCTTTGCTGGTGGTGTTGTTCATCGCAACAAAGACCAAGTCTTCAGTAAGGTGATGTTTGTGTGATTAATTTTTTGTTTTCCTGTTTGGCCTTCGGCCCGGAGCAACCCGGATCGACGTGGAGCAGGGACGCCGTGGGGGTCGGGACGGGAGGAAGAGGTAGGGCCCATGGCGAGCCAGCAACGCGTCATCTTCATCCGCGAGCATCCATGGAAGACGGCTCCCCTCTTGTCGCCCGGCCACCGCTGTGGCCGCCCACCTTCTCCTGTCTTTCCGTTGGGAGGGCAGCAGGGACAGGCTCTGCCTTGTGGACGCCAAGGGCTCTGGCCTCAGGACCGGCGGCGGCAACCTAGGGTGGATGATGCATCCACCACATCCACCTCTGGCGCTCTTGCTGGCCACTGTAGAATTAACTGAATCGGCATTGATGGGGAGATACTGAACTCATGCACTTGCTTGGCCTCGACTCATACAGATTCTCTTTGTCCTGGTCGAGAATTCTTCCAAGTAAGGCCCTTTTCCCCAAGTCCTATGCATAATGCATTAGATTGCACCGAAGCCTTCTTATAACTACTTTGGACTTGTGCTTACCTTTCAAATACCCCTGATCGGAGGGTTGCTTTGGAGATGTTAATCAAGTAGGTGTTGATTTCTACAATTGCCTTATTGATGGTCTACTGCAAAAAGGTGAGACCTTCTTTACTGCACAAATGGTGTTACGTGATCAACATAAAATATCCTAAGAAACAAGTGAACTTCACAGGCTCATCCATCTAAGCCATGAGTTTGATACACTCCTTGCAGGAATACAGCCATTTGTGACACTGAACCATTTTGACATACCAAAAGAACTCGAACAGATACAGCTCTTGGTTGAGCCCGGAAATGCAGTACGCATATATAGCTCCATCTTTTTCACTGGCCTTCACTGCTGTCACAAGAATTTCTAAGATTATGTGAGCTGGTTCTTCTGTTCATACGTTTCTCTCCAGGAAAGACCACATACTTTGCTGACCTTTGCTTCAGGATGTTTGGTGACCGAGTGAAGATCTAGGCTACGTTCAATGAGCCAAACCTAATGGTGAAGCTTGGTTACTTGAACGGCAAAGACCCTCCTGGTCGATGTTCCATGCCGTTTGGGAAATGCAATTCTGGGAATTCATCAATTGAACCTTACATTGCAGCACATAACATCATTTTAGCACATGCAAAGACGGTAGATATTTACACAACGAATTACAAGGTACATGCACAAAAAAGATAGTGAGGGAAGAAATTAGAGCTATATTGTCTTTAAATCTTTATGTACATTCTTTAAATTGATTTAGCCTTTTTTTTACTCCTGCTCAGGCCAAGCAAGGTGGCTCTGTTGGAATGTCAATATATGTGAGATGGTATAAATCACTGAGGAATATTACAGCAGACCGCTTAACAGTACAACGAGCTTGGTCTTTTGAAGCCCCATGGTATGAGTTGGAATCTTCCGGTGTATATATAATAACTAATGGGATTGACTCTTGTGCTCCTTTACGATCGAATGCTTCCTTGATGTCATATGCTGAATAGGTTCCTAGACCCCTTATTTTTTGGTGATTATCCTCACCAAATGCGGAAGATTTTAGGTCCAAACTTGCCAAGATTCACAGAGGGAGAAGCAACTTCTGCAAAAATGAATTGATTTTATCATAGTCAACCACTATAAAACAGTATACACCAAGGATTGCATGCTTTCTCCATGTGATTTGAACACCTACAATGGTGATGCATTAGTTTTTGAAGTCGTGGAAAGAAACGGGATCCAATTGGGAAACCGGTAAAATGAGACACTGCCTATTGCATTCGTCCATGCACTGAAAACTCTTGTTCCAAATTCTCGCTAAACTTAATACTGCTAAATCAATCTTGCAGACACCAATCCCTAATAACTATGTGGTTCCAAGTTCAATGGAGGAGGTGATCATGTACTTAGAGCAGAGATATAACAACACGCCTTTGTCCATCACAGAGAATGGTGGGTTTGGCAAAATCTACATATCAACTTTAAAAGCTATGACTATCTATGCAAGCGTTTTTTTAGTTCTGTGTATCTATATAGATATCCTATTTAGATAATATCTGAATGGACCTCCTGTCCTGATCTCTCTTTGGTCTTTCAGGATACACTCAAAAGGGGCAATAACGACACTGCAACAGAGGAGTTAGTTAACGATACTGACAGAATAAGTTATATTCATATTACCTCACTTACTTGGGCTATGCAATAAGGTTTCTGCAATTTTCTTGTGATCTTGCCAAGCAAACAACTGCAGACAAATAAAACTAACTGTTTGTTACGTCTCTGCAGGAAAGGAGCAGACCCACACGGAGAAGGGTTCCGTTTGGGTCACCATGAAGCGATGTGAGTGCCCTTTTCCGCTGGTACAATTGTGGTTATTCTGCCAAATGCTCATTTCAAATGTTAATTTAGTTAGTTTTGTTATTGCAGTTGGAATTTCTATTATTGTTTCTGGAGCATGACATTCTCTTTATATTGTGCCTACGGCATTAAATATCTATGTTTCACATAAACATTTTCCATCTTCCTATGGTTAGCGCTATTATTTGTTCAGTGTTATAGCTAATTCATGACGAGGATCTTCCAGTTGATTGTAGAAAGCTACACATTTATGAGTTTGCAAAAGGTGAACACTAATTCTTATGTGCATTTTGATTTCGACTTCTGCATTTTTCTCATTAACTGAGATTTACTTAGATATATATAGCTAGATATTTGCCTTTAGTTCATGGTGCATGCTGTAACTTGATTGCATTGATCCTAGGTGCAGGAAACCTAAGTGTATTTACATCCTGTCAGTGGTACAACCACATATCTAAATTTTTTCAGGTTTGTATATAGAACTATAATATCTACTCTGCAATTCTTTTTACCAATGCCACATCTCTTTTTCTGTAATGAATCATCAATTGCCACACCTTTGCTAATAATGCTCTAATAGCTTTCAGCCTTTTACTGCATATATTTTTGTGTCATCCTCTTCGTTCCTGAAAACACTACTTATTTTTACGGTAGAGACACAATTGTGTTATTTTACATAGTTCTATGTTCTTTTTATGCAATGCTTTCTTTGATTGATGTGACTCTTACGTTCTTTTCCTTTGATAGCGGCTGGCTGATGCGCATGAAGAAATGACGCCTCTTTTGAACAGCCAATTCCTCCCGTAAATTCATCAAGGTGCTACACCTATACCAATTATTTGATTGCCAATCATACAAAGTGAGATTATTAGTTTTTATTTTGTCTAATTCCCCTTCTGCCTATTTCCCTCCTGGAATTTCCAAGCAGGGTGGTGAAATCTGGGTATTAGTATTATTCCCCTCCTTGCATTTCCAAACAGGGTGGTGACATTTGAGTATTAGTATTGTTGTACGTGTAGAACAACATGGATGAAATGATGCTTAGTTGAAAGGAGAAGGATTTAACTAGCATTTTTTAGGCCATCTCTTGCTATCTAAAACACACTCCTGCTCCCTTTTTTTTTCAAACATAACTTGTTTTTCCTGTTATAACTTATCACTATATAGATTCCATATGTTTGATATCAGATTCTTTCATGTTTGGGAACTAAATTTTGGATCTGCCTCTTTTTGTTCTTTTTTCATATTTTGGTTCATCTTTAGCCTTAGTTTTTCTTATTTATCTATGTGTTTTGCGTTGTAGGGTGGCTGCTTAGTTTTTCATATGTTGAACTATCCAACAAAACCGAGGAGCCTGCGGAAACGGTTTTGCATCAGAATATGGAGTGAACTGTGACATAAGAAATAACTATTTCTTAGATAAAGCATATACGATTAACATGATGGCTCTTCTGTGCTTGGCTCATATGCAGCACAATGATTTCATAAAGTAATTTGCAAGTGCTCCTGGAGGCTTCAGGTACTCTTTATCATCCTAAGAATTTTTTTTATAACAACTGAGAATGCGGTAATTATAGGTTTTAGCTCATTCTTTCTTCTTGCAAAAGAAAACAGAAAGGAATTCAGTTTGTCTACTATTGTCCCTGAATGTGGTAATTTTGAAGTTTAGTCGAGTTCCTGTCTCAAATAGTATCCTAAGGAAGGGTTTTTGTCACAGTTTCATACATGTAATAATATATAATGTTATTATGCATTTACTACATAACAAAAGGTTTAGTTAGTATCATAGATACAAGAATTTATTTTTCTCCTTTTCTTATGCATGAAGAAATACAATTATGACTTTTCCAGCATACAATTTTGAGAAGCGTTAGCATGCAAGCTATTATATTTCTTTTGTATAGGAGTAGAAGCATGAAAATTGTCAGCTCCGGCCTTTAAATCAGACATGTCTTATTTCCTGCTATTCTTAAGTGGCATATAACCTTAGGATTTAGGGGGTTTTGCACCTGCATTGCTGACTGTACTTTTTGCTATTGTAGGTTCGGGAGGAGCTATTTCGTGTGCAGTAGTGCCTTTTGGCAATGCACAGATTGACTATGCAGGGATCAATTTTATTGAGCTTAGAGGGAAAGTTGGCTGATTCCATTTCATGTAATGGGAGCTTAATTAGCAATTTTACCCCTTTCTTGGACATCTTAATTTTTGGAAGAACTGATTTGGTATGTTCCTTCTTTGTGAACAACGTTTTCACACATTCAATTTTTGTGGCTGATTTAAAAAAAACAAAAAGTAGTTATGTTCGTCGCTCATGATCTTTGAACCATACACTAGCAATTTTGGACATATATCTTGCTAGGTTACTAGGTTTTCTATCAACGGGTGTGTTGTTGATGGCTATAGTGCTGGTGTGGAAGGTGCCAGTGTTATAGTTCATGCTCAGTTGAGAGATGCAATAGACATTCTTGGGTATTATAGACTTGATCAGGTATTGTTATTTGATCAAATTGCTAGCTAATAATTATGTTGATCTTCGACGTTCCTTTTCACCCAATAATACCTTTATTTGTATATCAATCTGCAGTATGGTGTTGTTCGTGTACAAAATACTCGCTCGAGCCTTTTTTTTCTTTATTTAAGTTTGTTGTTGTGGAAGAAACTAGCTGGTTGCACATGGCGATAATATTTAGAGATTTCTCACTGATGAAGAAAGCAACAGAATAACAATATTATTAAAAAGAACATAGAAGTATGAACTTGCAATTTAAGACCAGGATGTGTGCCATTAGAAGAGGGTCTATTTTTTTTAGAGGATGCAGCTAGAGTGTTAGAGCATAGATATGTTAGGTATAAACTTATATGAGATGCCCCAAATTTAATTGCTTATAATCATCTATATTGGCAAGGCATGCAATGAGATGCAGATTCAAGAAAGGACTCTTGAATGGTGAATTTTTTTTAAATGAAGTAGCAAGAACTAAAAGAGGGAATGGAGGGAGCTATGACACAAAGATATAAGAAACATGGCATGCAGCTACTATTTGACATAAATTCATTCCTCTAAGAGATTATGCACGTGCTCAGCTAGATATGCGCAGGTATGTTTTTGCTGAGTGTTGAGCCTTTAGCTTGGAAAATGAAGTAATAATTTATCTATGCTGAAATTTACCTATCCAGTTAAACAGATCATCTGTGTAAAACTTGCAGTCTCATATGAACCTAAATAGTCCAGACTATGTCTTGGTGTGATGATGTGTTATTTTGGATGTAAAAATAAATGGATTGGATAAAATTAGGTGGCCGAATTTATTGTGTAAACTTATTGCATGATCTCATGTGAACTGAAGTAGATTGTTTGTACTATGGTTGGAATGGAATTTGCTAGGCTTCCAATTAACCCGACATGATATTCTGTTTGGGGCATGCAGGAGCTGCATAATGAATTTGATTTTACCTCACTTATCCTACATAAGCTGTCTCTTAGAGTAGCTTAATGATAGCTTAAGTCTTTTTTACCTTCAGAAACTTGCTAGACTGTCCAGAAATTCTCTCTAACTAAGTTGTTGTTAAAAACTTTTGTGTAACATCATGCCTTGGCAAGTAAAAGCATCTCAATTATTTTGGTTTCTGTGAAATGTTATTTTGCAAAGAAAAACATATTTGTTGAGATATGTTTCATATTACCATAATGTCGTTCTAGGCGCTTGACAATGTGGAAAAATGTTATTCTATTCATACTTATTGTTATAAGGTAGATAGGAAATATGTTTGTTATCTAATTTTTTAATCTAATCTTTCTTTTCCCACCTACTTGGGCATCATGCAGAGCTTTTGCATGGTCTGAGGTAAACTAAAGCAAATTTAGGTTGATTGATCTGCGTTCCACAACCGTGGCACTGCGAAGAACTTTGACTAAACGGTGGCAAATTGTAGAGAAGCATTGCTGTTTCTGTGATCATCGTGACACATGGGACACTTGCCGCTGCTATCGCCTGCCCCAAGGATAGCTGATCTGTTCTGCTTGTCCCATCCAGCTTCACATGATTGTTTTCAAAAGTTTAATTCTTGATTTTTATGGACAAAGTAATTAATGTATTAGGGTGGTACTGCAGCTGCTCTTTATATTTTATTCTATGTATTTCCCTGTGTTCTTTTCTGGGTTGATGCGTGTGTAAGATCAGCCCTAGGCCTTGTCGCAGAAGACCATGGCGGAGCTGGGCTGATTGCACCTACATCCATGTCAGGCCCATAGTCTGGTTTTATGGGCGTCCACTATCTGAAATACTGATTTTATTTCCGAATGCTTCAAACCAAAGCAATGCAGACAGAGCTTTCATTTTATTGTTGTGCATACTAACTGGCCAATGAGACTTTTGTGATGTTTCTTTCAGCTTTCCCCTCATGAAGGTGTTATGCACAACCTGTCAATTCCTAGAAATATTGAAAGTATGTTCATGGTGAGTCATGATGTAGGAATGGATCAAAATAGTGAAGCATCTGTAAGGAAGCAAAGAAAGGGAGAATGGTTGGAGCTAATGAGTTACATAAGATGTTCTTGACTTAGTCCTTTCTTTTGTTTTTCTTCATGGTGTTTATCCTTAATAGAACCGGTAGTCGTCAGATTTTTATTTGTGTAGGTTGGCTAGCAGCTTATTTTTGATTACTGCATATATTACGAATCAAATAATCGATTACTAATTCCTTTAAAGCATAACCCACGGCTGGATCACAGTGCCGTTATAAAGACATTAATGCCTTTTTCCATGCAATTATATACTGATATACTTGCTTCGGACTATTAACACAATGACTTGTCATGTATAAAATGGAATTTCTCTAATTTGTTTCGACATGAAAGCCTTAGATTTTACATACCTCAAATGACCTTTATCAAAATCTTCAAAATACCATTGTTGTTCTATTTATACATAAAACATTCAATTTATAGTACAATATTTTAAATTAATTATCAACTGTTTGAGGACAGGCGTGGCAACGCGCGCCTTTCCATTCTAGTAAGTATTAAGCTTGGTTCAAGTGGCTGTCGTAAAACCGTCATTTGCATATATATTTTGAACTTCGAGATGAAAATTCCCGAAGAAAGCCCGCGTCGGCGCCAAACGCGAAGATAAAGAATCTCAGTTAGATAGGAACAAAATGCTAGCTTGCGCTTGGTTGTTTAAGCTGGAAAGAATCAAATAAATTGTCTCATTCATAGCAAGAACAAGAGTAAGTACATGATCACCACCACAAAGAATGGCACGCCGGTGCAGGTACGCACCACACACCTCCCTCCCTCACACACCGCCACGACCCATACATACACACACTCACGCCCACACCTCACACCTCCACTCGACGGCACGAACACACGGGTAAACCAAGACGGATAGACGAAGAGCCGGACGTCACATATGACAGACACACAGATCTAGCAGAAGAGGTATCCGAAGGCGGCGGCGGCGAGCGAGGCCGCGGCGAGGGGTAGCGCGGCAGCGGCGTCGGAGGTGGGCACCGGGGCCAGGGCCTCGGCGGCCGCGGCCGAGGCGACGAGCGCAGCGGCCATGGCAGCGACGGCTACGACCTTCATCCTGAGACCGGCCATTGGCGATTAGCTACTTTGCTGGGATCGGAGTGGAGGCTGGAAGGGAGGTTCATGTTTGGTTGTGAGATCTCTCTAGACTAGGAGCGTAGCTAGAGAGATGCTGCACACGCAAGCGAGGGAGAGGACGGCGGCTTGGGGCTTGGGAGGTGGGAGGAAGAGGTGTGTGGGGTGCGCGGTTTATATAGCGGGGAGGTCGCGTAGGGTGTGGAGGAGAGGAGCGCGGCTGGCCATTTCTTGGGCTACGGGATGGCCGCGTTTGGTGGCGCGCTAGGCCGGTTAGCCTGGCGTTGCCGTTGGGCGGGCGGGATCCTCTCTGACCACGGGCGTTTGAGCGCGTCTCCGGGTGTGCGTGGCTGCGTGGTTTGTTCGGCGTTCATCAACGTGCATGCCGCACCTTCCTTGTTTCGTCCGTTTATTTTGCATTTCCTTAGCTGACTTTCAATTTATATCTAGAAATTGTTCCAAGGTCAGCATGTCTACATAAAATACCAGTTGCAAACATGGAACTTGCAAAGACTCACGAGAATAGATGTACTTTAATTTTACACCACGTATACTATGCTCATATACGTTGGTTAAACAACGTTTAGACTTATACAAGTATCATCTTTGGGGCATATAGAACGCGCTTACATCAGCTCTCCGTAAGACTATAAAGAATGTCACATTAGATATGTGCTGATTCTTAATAGAGAGACCAAGAGAGAGGAAGTATGCTGTTTTTGAACCAACAATCAATTAACGCGAAACAATACACTGAAGCCCTCACGTATATCGTCATATCCATTGTAGAGATGTTGTGTGCTCACATCATGACCTTTTAAGCCTAACAAAACATAGACAATAATTATTCTTTCGGTTATAACTATCGCCTCTATTTTTTAGTGGATGGTACAGATCGCTTAATGGATGGCAGGAATCCCTATTGTCTTAGAGAACAGGAGCACCACTGGGGATTACACGGAGATAAGGATTCAGAGGATCCGCGGCGAAGGGGTTGAAGCCGGAGACGGCGCCGCCGCCGGAGGCAGCAGAGGAGGAGGCGGAGTCATCCATGGAGGGAGGCGGAAGCAGGGATTAGAACGTAGAATCTGATACCATGTAGAAGAATAAGAGAGGATGCAACACTGAACTTGTATTAATCATCAATGGTGAGTACATATATACAGGGGCAGCAGCCGAGCGCACGTAACGGAAAAACCCCAACTAACTCCTACGTACATGCCTATACAGGAGCTACCACGCACCATGTGAGACTGACCAAGTCATGTGTTCCAACAATAGGGAAGACCAGCCTAGTGGGAGCAGCTGGCGTGACCGGTGCTGGTGGCCCCCACGAATTAGCTGTCAAAGTTAGTACGTAAATAGTAGTCCGGCCATGCCACCGATGCTCAAAGCCTCCTCCTTTGTCCATGCCCTCCTGCCCACTCTCCTGATATTTTTTGGAAGGTTGGATGGAGTATTTCGCTGGACCATTTCCTACACTCCGTCACAAATAGCGACAATATCACGTTCATCAGTAGTTCCGGTGCAAAATGTAAGCTGCCAAGCTGGGTTCAACTCAGCCTGATCGCAGCCTGCCAACTAACTGATCAAAACGCATTTACAATATAGCCGCTCGTATTCTTGTGCAGAGAAAAATACATCGTGCCTACCAGTACCAGCCTGGTAAATGACGGAGTAATCCAAACGAGTGATTGACGAAATTTCAAGAATTTCTGGAAGGTCGCGCGTTAGGTACTGCTCCTACTTCTGGGATTTCATTTTTCATGGCATCCTTAGGTATGGACGGTCGCGAAGCTCTCCGAAGCGTCATTTGCTTTTGCGGCGTGCGCGTGGTTAACCGCCTTTCCTCGCGCGTCACGACACCGTGGGCGCACGCCGAATCCGTGGCCATCCCAGCGTCGTTGCGTCATGGAAGCTCGTGGTCGTGGAACGGTGCAATGTATGGTGCGTGCTGTGCTGCTGGGAGATGCTGTCATGCTGTACAGGGTACTCGGGTAGGGCAACTTCAACGACCATGGGAGCGAGGAACCGTTGCCCACACGAGTGATCGATCGAGGTGCAAAGTGAAACAAGATTGCGTTTTTATGACACATTGGAACAGGGAAATTTCACGAAGCGTTTCTGTTCTGACGGGAATCAAGAAACAGATCACAGACTCTCTCCTTTTTAACACAAGACTACAAGAGACCACAGACTTCCAGGTACTTGTATCGGGATTCAGCACTAATCGTCGCATATGAGCAAAGCATTCTCATTGGGCTTCGTTTCAGGCCCGATTTGGTTCAAGGGATCTCGTGTCCAAAGTCCAAACCATTGTAACGGTCTCGCGGCGACCGGCCCACATATTCTCGCATCGGGCCGGATCAAGCTGAGCTCTGGCACCACTCAACTCAACCCGGGCCTGCTCGGGGAAAAATCAAGCCCGGCTGAAGTGCTCTTCCTCCGTCCGGCCGCGGCCGCGGCCGTGGCCGACGCCCGCAAGCTCGCGGCTGCCGACCGGCCAGCGAGGCCTCCTCCGCTGCTCACAGGCGCACACACTGACACACCTCAGTACCTCGCGCACGGACGCGTGCACGCAATGAAGCCCTTCCTGCTCACGCCGGGCGCCCGGCTCGCGTCGGCCCCGTCGCCGTCAACGCTCTCGCGCCTACTCCTCCCACTTCACCTACAAAACCGCCGTGCCCAAGCCTCCTCCCCCACCCACCACGCGCGCGGCAACCGCCTCTGCTCCTCTCTCCTCCGCCCTCCACGCCGCAGCAGCTACCGCCGCAGCAACCACTTCTTCGCCTCCTCGCAATCCCAGGTCTGGCTGGCCTCTCCGCCTCTTGTTTGACCTGTTTGGGGGGTTGCTTCGGACCAAGTATTCGATGGAATGCCTCCCCGCGGTGCTTGTGGCTTTGGCTGATGTTGCTCCGGTGTTTTGCTGCGTTTTGCAGATGGCGGCGCCTGCCGATGCCCCGGGCGGATCCGCGGACGCGTTCGAGGTTATCCGCGCTCACCAGGTGCGCCTCTTTGCCTTGGACTTGCTTGGAGATCATGTAGTATGTGATATATAACCTGAAGATGCAATAGCCAATAGCTTTATAGCCTGTAAGACGCAAAATCTAGTCCTCTGGGCCAGCGGTGTCGCCGAGGGTTTCACACACTTAGGCCAACACACAGGCTATATGTTTTCTTAGAACCACGTACTGGGTATATGTTATGGAGTCAGAAAGATCATGGATTATCAGGATTCAGCAAGGATTAAATAATGTACTGTGGAATAAGCTTGAATTGTTTGGCTTTGGTGAATTTTTCAACAATTACCGTGGCGAGGAAGAGACATATCGATAATTCACAATGATCTGCAGAGGTTTTCTTGACAACAGTTAGACTTACACATAATCCAATGATGTGGGAGTTTAGCATCTCTTCAGTCCCAATGAAAATTCAGGTTGGGAACCTCAACCACCCGGTGACCATTTGGAAAAAGATCCCTATTAGGTTTTGAATGATCAACCTACGAACAAATATTTGCAACATTTAGGACAGCTCTGGATAAATAACTTAACAGGTTCTAGATTGGTCTAGGATTTTCATTAAGAGAACTTAAGAAAAAAACCTCCAGGTTTCAATCTTTTTTGCCATCTCTAGATCTTGCTTATTTACAAACGATCCTCATAATTATAGGCAAACGCTGCTCGTCTTCCTCCCATTGAAGAAATCCGAACCATTCTGGACAGAAGTTTCAGGGGTGTTCTAGCCACCCATTCTCAGGTATGCGAGACTTCTGTTGTTTTCTTGTACTTGCATTTCTTACTGGCCATACATTTTTTTTCAATTTTTTCCTTGGCCTATCTTTTTACTATTTTGTTTAACTTGTTGAGAATAAGCTGCTGTTTGGATTGTGTGAAGAGCAAGCCTGACCATTTTTCTTGATTACTAAAACTTACTGTTTGTTTGTACTGCTCAACAACTCTGCTTTTCACTGGAATGTTGATGTTCTTGGCTTGGTACCTCTCACACATTCAGTACAGCATGATATGTAGTTTTGTACCATGTCATAGTTGTAGCAACAAGGGATTGTCTCCTTCCAGTATGTGCCTTTTCCGCTTGGTGAATGGCGAATGGAACTTGTAATTTTCTTTTGTTTCCTTCGATTAACAATTAGTTGATTACAGGAAAAGAAATCTAGAGCTTTAAAACTACAAAGTATGTAAGAATGCCGAGTTGTGCAGGGAGCTTATTGGAGCCTATATAACATGTTATTCTGTTTACAGGGTCATGTTGGTTACCCATCTAGTTCAATGGTTGATTTTGCATGTGATCAGGATGGTTCCCCCATATTAGCAGTGAGTAGTTTAGCAGTTCACTCAAAGGTAAGATAGTTTTGTGCTTTCATGATTATGTATACATTTGGTGACATTACTCAAACACGCATTATAACTGACAGGCATAAGTGGATAGACATAAAAAAACTGATGGACAGTGTTCTATGAAAAGAATAACTTGCTACTCTACATTCACCAAATGCAGAAAAACTTCTGAGAGTTTCATTTCCTTTACCAAAGGTCTACTTTTTTGCCACCATTTTGCAGAATCTCTCAGAAAGTCCTAAATGCTCACTTCTGGTGGCCAAAGACCCTGAGGACAGAACAGATACTGTAATCACTGTATATGGTGATGCTACACCTGTAATTCCCTCCTCTCACTTGCTCCAGAAATTAGTGTGGTTATATCCTGATACATTTCTATAGTGATACTTTGCTAAAGCATACTGTACATGTTACCAGATAAATGTGTCTTGGCTCACTTCCTCCTTCATTGGTGTTCTGTTTCAAAGGTTGCAGATGAAGAAAAGGATGCAGTGAGAAGCGCATATTTACGGAGACACCCTGAGGCATTTTGGGTATGTTTGGTAAACATTATTACTGTTTCTAAAGTAATTGAAGAATATCTTAATTGAGTACTAATTTCTGATGAAAACTTGCCAATTCAAGGTTGACTTCGGTGATTTCCGTTTTCTGCACATCAAACCGAAAGCTGTGCGATACGTATCTGGGGTTGCAACTGCTATCCTTGGCTCTGGAGGTATGTGACCCTTTTTTTAATATCCTAGTGAAAACTACTCACTTAAAAGCATATGAGCCTATCCTTTTACAAGAACCAAAAGTTCAAGGTTCTAATGAACTATTCATTTCTTTAGTTGCTATGCAATATTCCTGTTACGCCCATCGTATGCTCCGATAGCTACTTTTGTTACATAAAGGTCTATTTCTGTAAATATAAAATATAAAATGATTTGGTGATAAGGTGCCTAAGATATTAGTTCTATTGTCTCCATCCCCAGAATTTAGTGCTGCTGAGTTCAAGGAAGCAAAAGTGGATCCAATATCTCAATTCTCCACTCCTATTACAGTATGTTTTTATATTTGTTGGACTTCACACTAAATATGTTTATCTTTCATTGCCATATTTTGCTCAGTTTTAGTTGTAAATATTCCACAGGGTCACATGAATAAGGATCATTCTGATGATACAAAGCTCATTGTTCAACATTCAACAACTGTTAAGGCAAGTACAGTATAAAATTTACTTACATGATGTTTGGTCATGAATGTCACTCTGCAAGATATAAAAGCAAATCGTACCTGCATTAGTTTCTGAGAGAGTTATATGTTCTGTCCATTCGTACTTTAGTTTCTTTAACTAAATAACTAGTATGTTAGTTTGTTATTCTATGGTATGTCTTCAGCCACCGTGATATATAAAAGGAAAATGTTTTTTCAAGCATATAGTCCTACTTTATTTCGAAAACATAAGCTGAAAAAAATGCAAACATTACTCAGAGCCATGCAAGTCTTGACTCCGGAAAACAGTTGGACAATCTCTTATAAAACCAGTTTACCAATGACAAAAGCAATTAGTTTTATAATCTAGGTGATATCTCTCTGTATCTGCTTAGTCTCGGCACCATGGACTATTAGCTACAGTATGCTGAGTCTGCACATGAACAACTGACTTCAGACTTTTAGCATTGCGAGACATTACAGTTTGTCAGTGCTAACTGTTGACAGACCATGTAATGTCCATTGAACATGGAGTAGTAGCAGTGTAGCACAGAAGTCATTTTTTGACAGGACATGCATCTATTCTTTGTATTACTCTTTCATTTTCTTGATTTTGACACTTTTATACTTTCACCAAATGTTAATGTTCCTTTCAATATATTGAGGGATGACAAAGCTAATCTATTTCAGGTGGATTTTGCTGATATGCTGGATGTGGATAGCCTTGGTTTCAATGTAAAGGTAACAATTGGGTGAAGACTGTGTCTTATTCTTGTATGTTACAAACATATCACTGATGTTATTCTGGGAATGCTATTCTACCCTCAGTACCGATAGGCAACCACTAAGGTGGCACATTCACTGTAGTATTTAAGTTATATCAGAAGTGAATACCAATATATAATTTGTTCGTTGGGCTTGTTTGTTGGTTGGACAATGATGCACTATGTTTTCATATCTTTGAACTTATTTGATCAGACCTTTAATGTGCTGCGCTATCCTGTAATCAAAGCCAACCCTGTGGAAACACTGTAATCAACAGTTCGACACTTTCCTAATTGTGCAGGCTGGTTATGATGGAAGTGTTTTGAAGCTGCGTATTCCCTTCCCTAGGCGTGCGCAAGACAGGAAGTGAGTCCCTAATCTATTGTCTTTTTCTTCACAGTTATAATTTGACGCGTACTCTTTTTCCTCGCTGATGTATGCTTATTATAACTTATAACTGCTCTTATGCTCTCTTTGTAGTCTTGTTCTTTCAATTTTGTTTAAGTATCATGTATTTTCATTTCCTGTCCTGGTATTCTCTGTAAAGTCTTTTCTTTAGGAAATGATTATGTATTTTTTGAGTGCTTCTGTTCGTCAAGAATTGCCAGTTGTATAATCTGCTGAATGGTGGTTTAATTGATGTCTAAGAATTAAGATATGGTTTTCCTGAATATTCGCTTGACTGACTCTAAATGATCTTGTTCTTGTATAGGGATGTTAAGACACTTATTGTGGAAATGCTCCAGGCCACAAAAGCCTCATCCTCCCATGCTGAATGATGTCGTCTTTGTTCTGGAAGGCGATGGCTTTGTCCATGTAAATGAAAGAAAACCCTAAATCAGAATAGCTTTCAGCTGCTCTCCAGTCTCAGCATCAGTGAAGATGGATCCACAGAAAATTTCATGGTTTCATACATCAGTTAGCACCATTGTAACAATGAACAACTTGAATTACTTCCAGTTGAACCATGCAAACTTGCAAAGGGACTTGTATATCATACCGAACCGATTTGTCCCCACACAACTCTTTTCATCTGGTTGTTCACCCATAAAATGTCATCTCACTGGAAGGTTTCAGAGATGAAAATGCGTATTGTCCTTCAATTTGTAAGATCTTATCATGCGAAATATCAATTGGCAGGTTGTAAGATAGATTCCTGAGATAAAAGAAAAACATACTATGGTGTCGGTGGTGGCATCTCATCCTTAGCAAAGTCTAGCTAAGGAAAATTCCCAACTTCTAAATTCTTGTCATCTCGTAACAGGATCATCAGAAAAGGCGCTACAAAGAATTAAAGATAGTTTAAAGAAAACATTTTTGCAAAAAAAGGAAGAGCAGTAGCACGTGAGGCCCGCTAAAGAAACGCTATCAACCTCTCTGTCCGCTCTCTCTGTTTCTCTACTTCCTCGCCGCCGTGATTCTTTCCTCACTCCCCACCCCAGCCGCTCCCCGCTTGCTCATTACTGACCCCTGCCGGCCAGTCTCCATCGCCGGCGCTCGTCGATCCCCACTCGCAACCGCAGCAGCAGGTGCGGCGAGGCGAGGAGAAGGTGACGCTCGAGAGGAAGGAATGGAGTACAGAAGAGTGAAGGATCAGGTGAGCATAACCCGCAACCCTAGAGAAAAATGCCGCTCAAGCCAACGTGCCGGCGGCCGCGCTTTTAGGTTAGATCGCTGCCGCAGGGGAACTTTTTTTTTCCTTTCAGTATTTGTTTGTTATGTTTCTCACCGTAGGGTTACAAGATTTTTGGCGGCTCGCGGTTCTTGATGCCACTGGAATGTGGCATTCTTTTTTAATTTCAATCGAAGATCTTTGTAGAGTGTTGACTGTTTGGTCATCATCGTTAGTGCCTGTGGCGTAACAAATATATTTTCTTTATTAAGTTTAAACTTTTGAATCACTAGACCAATAAGCAATCTAAACCGTTGATTAGTGTTAATCGGACGGCTGTAATAGTTGGGATTCGCGGCTACAGTACCATTTACAATATGCTACAGAACCATATGCAGTACTTCTGCAATACCATCTACAGTGATCGTGAACAGTAAATAGTATCATGAACAATGATGTCTACAATACTTATAAACAGTACATAAACAATACTCAAACATGCGTAGCATGTACCAATTATTAGTATATCTTAGTCCTCCAAACTACAATTTGATATTAGTATTATGTTAATATCTATAATTTAGTCTAATATTTAATTACAGTATCTACTGTGATATCTTTTCTAATGTAATTTGGATTTTAAATTTTTTACTTCGCTAATCCAGTAGCAACACTAACAGATTTAATAGATTTTATTTTGATAAGAGACATGATCTACAAGTTTGAGATGGAATACATGGTCTCCAACTAATTAGCCACAGAAGATCCATACTCCATAGGACCAAAAAGAAAGAGAAAATCGGGTTAAGAAAAAGCCGCCTCATGTGTCACGGCGTCAGTCGTCTCCTCTCTACCCTACCTCGCCGCACCGTGCTCCTCCCACCCCGCCGCCCCCTGCTCTCCCCGAACGCGCGCTCCCTGCTCCTCCCAACGCGCCGCCTCCCTGCTGCTTCTTCCAGCCCCGCCGCCCACCCCGTACATCTCCCCTGCACCGCCCTCCCTCAACGACGACACCAATGTCGGCACGTCGGTGATCCAACGGCGACGGCGACAACATGGTCGAATAGCGATGGTGAGGACGACGGCGTCAACGATACCCGCGGTATGTTGCTCCTGTTTTGTGCGTGTAGTGAATCAAACAGCGAATCAGGGGAGCGCTTTATTCGAATCCCGATCTAGATTGATCGGGATCGGGGTTCGACGATGGTCTGAATGAATTCGGTAGCTATGTACTGAAGCCCATCCCTACACTGATGAGTTCTCATTCTTGTACTTGTAAAATAGTTAGTGTTAGGTATGTATGTAAGACTTTTATATATATCCCTTCCAATAATGAATAAGCTGCATAGTTGTGAATAGCCGAAATATCCCTCTATCTAATAGTTAGAATTATGAAATTGTTTTAATTTCATTTTCTCAGTGCAGGCATGTGGGTGGTGTGGGTAACACACACACACACACACACACATATATATATATTAGTTTTGCCCAACAAGCACCCCTTTTATCTTAGTCCTGTGTTCGCCACTGCTTGTACCATAGAATCATTTTCTCTCTCACCTCCGCAGCTTCTCTGGCATAGGCTCATGCCGTTCCCAGCAGGAATCTCCTGTGGGTATCGGCGTCCTTGAGCGATCTGTTAACAAATCTCCTACATTCTTGTTCTGTCTGTCCAGATGAGTCCTGAACCCCTGATGGTGTGTCATGTGATTCAACTCTGCTTACAACCTGATTTCAAGTATAGCTTATAGACAGTTCGGTGTTAACAACTTGATTTACTTCACATATTTCCCCCTTCATTTTGATATAGCTGCTGCAAGAAAGATCTTGGTGGTTCTTGAATCTTGATTTTGCAGTTCTACTGTACCTTATTGGGGATGCTTACAATTGCTTGTTACGTTCTTGCTTGCACAAACTAGTTTGCAATAAGATGGCTTCGTGGTGTGACGAATGCGTGCGTGCAATTGAAGTCCTAGATTCTGGGCAGTTAGGAGGGGTAGCTCAAGAATGTTATGTTACTATTTTGTCCAGTATTTTACCTCCCCGAACCTGAATTGTACACATACATGATTGATGGATTAAACTTGTCGTGATGCTCGCTATGGATTACTGAGAAATGCAGATGCACACAACAACACATTCTCGAACAACACCGTAGAATACATGAGCATGCTTTGGTTCTGTTTACGTGATTGCAAGGTTTAACCTTGCCTTTCTTGCCTGTAAGTGTTTCCTGTTTCCTGCTTGTAACTGTTGATTCTGGGAGCTGATATCTTGCCATTAACAGTCCAGTCCAGTGACTACTCGACCAACTTGTTTTGCTATTACCCAGTTTTTCTTATAACTGACAGTAAGTTTGTCTGTCAGTGAAGTTGTCTAATTCTTGTAATTTACAAATTTGACCGGTAAACTCACATTTGGATATTCAAGTGGGTATGTGAATGCAGCGTTTTGTACGACTTTTAGCCATTGATGACCATGTTAGTTTGTACTTTGTTTTTCTGTGATACTGGAGCATCTACTGGAAGTGACTTGAACTCAACTTTAACTAGTTAGATATTACTCGTGGTAAGTTATTGAGCATGATTCGGGAAACTGGTTGTGGCTGTTATCCTGTTACTGTTAAAGATCAAACTAGACTGGTCTATTATGACTTAAACGTGCAAATCAATTGAGTTTGTCTGGTCTTTTTATCCTGTTGATGTTTGCCATTGATAGCCTGCAGTTGAGCTAAATTTCAAGCTCTGGCAGTCCCATCAGGGCTTTCTATTGTCTATTCGAAGTTCTTTGCATTTTCGTCAATGTTATGTTGTGTGATAACAAGCTGTCTTATCATGTATTATCTAAAGGAGAGTTATGATGACGTATCTCAGAAGGACATAGAAAGCCCTGATGGGAGGTCTCTTTCTAGCAGTAAGCTCTTGATTCATCATGCAAATATTCTCTTTCGATGTTCTATAATCGGGAACTTCAATTCTTTTATGCTTGTACTATTTATAGCTGCTGCAACTTCCAGCCTTGGCACTGCAAGAGGTTCAAAGGGCAATTATAGGTGGAAGCAAAAGTAAGAGTTTAACTGTTGCAATCTTTGTGCTATATCACATACGTTCTGAAAATTGATTGATTTACTGGCAAGTGGCAATCGTTGTGGCAGGTCCGCTGTTACACTTGCATTGACATTACTAACAAGTTCTCAGGCTATACTGATCGTGTGGTCGAAAAGAGCTGGAAAATATGAGTATAGTGTCACAACAGCAAATTTTTCGGTGAGAAAAAATTATAAGTTCTCTCTTGGTGACAATAGCGTCAGGAGCTTTCGCTGTTGCTCTCTTGATACCATGATTTAGTTGTGTATTTCTTTCTATGTCTAGGTGGAAGCTTTAAAATGTCTATTGTCACTTTTAGCCCTGTACAGAACATGGAACATTCAAGGTGTTACAGAAGATAATAGGTGATCATTCCACCGTACTCTTCTGTATAAAGTTCCTGAGTGTTTATTGTCTTTCCTGCTCTCTAGTTATTTACTTATTATTATTTTCAGGTTAAGTACATCGTTTGATGAAGTTAGTGTTTATCCAATTCCTGCCATACTTTACATGGTAAAGAATCTATTGCAGGTATACCCACTTGTCCAGTTCTTCTGTGATAAAATAATTTAGTTTTTGCAACAACAAAAGCTGACACATGCTTTTACTTCCTGTCAGTATTACATCTTTGCATATCTGGATGCGCCAGCTTACCAGATCCTGAAGAACCTGAATATTATTAGCACTGGTGTCTTATACCGTATCATTCTAAAGAAAAAGTAAGCTTTACTCACTGCCTTGGAAGTTGGGAATGAAGATGATATTGTGTGTGTTCTTTTTAACACTTTGCCGATGTCTTTATGGCATCCGGTTAGTTTTTCGTTTTCTTTTTCCCTTTTCATTTGAGGCCTTGTAATATAATGTTGGAAACTTTACCTTGCAGAACAGTGTTATAGTTCTGTGACAAAACAGATGTATTAGAGTTCGACTGCACACCAAATATTCATCCTTAGGCACGACCACACAAACATATCAAGACCAAATGGTAGCTTTTGGGCTGTTTTGCATTTCGCTTATGGCACATTAATATTTTACAAATATACGAATTTGACATGCTAAATGTTTCGACACTTTACTAGCCTCCATCATAATTTTTAAGAAAAAACTCCATTTTACACTGCTCAACTATTGCCAAAGTCTAACTTCCCCACTCAACTCCAAAACCAGACATATTGTGCCCTCAACTATCTAAACCGGAGAACTTACCCCCCTGAGACCAACTCATCCCTGTTTTGACCTGATGGGGCGCCTACAATGCAGGTGGTTTTTGACACATAACTTCTTTGGATGACATGGCAGCCGACAAAGAAATAAAATTTCAAAAAATTTGGGACTTTGATAGTTGAGGGTACATTATGTCCGGTTTGGAGTTGAGGGGGGTAAATCGGACTTTTTCCTAATCATTATGGTGTTCCTTAACTTCCAAAAGTGCTCCTCTTTACTCTTCATTCTTTCCGGAACTGTTCACAGCATTTTCTTCACCAACATGGCAATGCTTGTTTTCCATTGTTAATCTAGCATGGTGATTGGTAATGTGTGTTCCGTCACTGAATGCGTTCTGCCTTTTCCAGGTTGAGTGAAATTCAGTGGGCTGCATTTATTCTTCTATGTGCTGGCTGCACTACTGCTCAGCTTAACCCCTCGTAAGCAAAACATGTTTAGACATTTTTTCTTTTCCTGTTCTTAGTTATTCTTTCCTGATTTCTTCAGGTCAACTAATAGAAACAAATATGCCTCTTTCAGGTCAGACCATGTTCTTCAAACCCCTATTCAAGGTTGGGTGATGGCAATTGTGAGTTACAGAGGAGAAATTGCATTCAATCTAGTCACTAGATATGCTACATGAAGTGTTTAACTCAACTGGCTGAATGCTCTTTCTTTTTCAGGTGATGGCTCTTCTAAGTGGTTTTGCTGGGGTATACACAGAAGTATGTGACTCTGTGCCCCTGCTCTGCTTTGCATATGTATCTGACTTTAACATTCATTTGGTGTGAACTGTCAAGGGATCTCCTGAAGAGTTTATGACATTTGTTCATCTTTGAACAATGCAGGCTATCATCAAGAAACGTCCTTCAAGAAACATAAATGTGCAGAATTTTTGGCTGTACATTTTTGGAATGCTCTTCAATTTAGTTGCAATTTGTGTTCAGGACTTCGATGCTGTCATGAATAAGTTAGTTGCGATGTTTCATGTTATATATTTTGGTTAAAATGCATGATATTGACTATTTAACCTGATTGTGCCATCTAATGCAGAGGCTTTTTTCATGGCTACTCATTTATTACTGTTTTGATGATTCTTAACCATGCACTCAGGTAGATAACTGATTCTTGTAACTAATTCTCGATATTGGCTTTTGGGGGTTAACTTACCTTATAGTGTTCTTGTTTTGCTTTGCAGTGGGATTGCTGTATCTATGGTGATGAAGTATGCTGACAATATTGTCAAGGTACAAATTCTGAACTTATACAATTGGCTTCAAGGTTTAAATAAATGCGTTGGTGCCATTGCTGCAAAATTGCACATTCTAGTAACTACATCACGCTACTGCTTACACAGTTACACTAGTGTATTGGTCTGCCTAACCATGTGTCTCTGCATACATACAGGTGTATTCGACTTCAGTTGCAATGCTTCTGACAGCAATTGTATCCGTCTTTTTGTTTAGCTTCCATCTGTCCCTTGCATTCTTCCTCGGATCTACGTAAGTGTTGATGAGATTATAGAAGCATGTTCTCTTGATTGGAGCCTTGTAACCAATAATAGCCTAACAAACTATAATAAAATTTCAGGGTTGTTTCTGTCTCCGTGTATCTGCATTCTATTGGGAAGCCGCAACAGCAGAAATAAGTTCCACCCCATCTCTCCGAGAGTTGGCAGTTTACGCTTCTGTTCTGCATTGTAGAATGATTCTTGGGTAGCACCACTAAAATCATATCGCAACGACAGGTACGGGATCAATTCCAAGTTCTTAAGAAAACTTAAGGACTTGAATATGATCCCCAAGCCAAGCCTACTGGCCGTTTGATATATATCCAGCTTCACTGTTGTTTCAACTGCTTGAGTGGTGGCACTCTCCCTGTTACGAAGATGAAGCAGTTTATCTATGTGGTGAGCAAGATGCTGGCTATTTCTTTTGGATATTTTCAGGCATTCAGCCATACTGAGATTACTTCCTAATTCCTATAGCGAAAAGTGTATCTGTTACGCTGTTAGCAAACATGCGGTTTTGGTGTGGTGACACGGGTTCTCGCGATAAGATACTACGTGACGCTGTTTTCGCGGGGCTCGCTGCTGCCTTGCCACGGAGATGGCTGCTGGAACCTGATCGCTCGCTCCTTCACATCGTGTCCTTGAACACCCGAGCATGCTGCATCTATGTCGGCATGGCCTGTCTTTGGACTTCCGATCGCGAGAATCAGCTCTTGTTAGTCGATATAGGTGATAGAGATGGGGAACTACGTGACACCCACATTTAAGGGTCATCGAGAGCCAAAGATACGGCGAGATTGCTAGACTCGTGTCCTCTTCATTGCACCGTGGACGATCAAGCTCAACCTGTCAGCCATGCCAACAATACCGGGCAGATAGGCTAAAAACGCTAGTACTCATTTCAAACGATGTTTCGCAGTGGGTGATTGCACACGCAGGTACATACGTACAGTACGCTAACTTCCTTCAATTATTGAAGCCATTTTGCCCCCTTCAGAACCAAAAAAGAAAACGACGGAGACTAGGAGGAGCCCTGTCTCCCCTGCACAGTAGGTGCACTTTATGCTTTCTGCACAAGGAGCCACTGGCACATACCCTAGTATAATGAAGGCCATGGAGGCCACGGGATTCTCGGCGGTACCGCAGCGCTCGGCTCCCTCTCTCCCTTTGCTGCCTAGAGGCCCTATTCTCGCGTGTGGGCTTGTGGCGGGCTTCAGTAGGCCCTGCAAAGCCTCATAGGTGTCCTAAAAAACTCGGTTCCAGGATTTACGGGGGCGTTTCCCTTCCCTCTTATGACCAGGGCCTCCCGTGGCCACTGGCTCCACTCTGTGGAGCTGCGGGTGCAATAGCTCCATCCATCCGCGCCAGTGGCACGTCTCGTAGATCAAGCGTCGAAATAGCAGTGCTAGGGTCATCCAAACAGAAAACAATTTATTTTTACAACCAGTAATTTTGACCCAAAAAAATCAAGAAATTGAGCATCCCCAGGGTCATCCAAATAGAAGAAACAATATGTTCTCCAACCAGTAATGTTGAACAAAAAATTCAAAAACTGGAGCACTAAGATAATGAACTACCCTATCACACACCAAATAGAGAATTTGTTTTCGAACCAATAATTTCGAAAAAAAAATTCAAAAACTGGCGCACTAGGATCATGAGCTACCCTGTCACACAGGAAAACACCAAAATCCATGACTAAAGCATTACAAACATTTCGAACGCGTTGCAGCGGATACCGATCTTGCTGAGGTAGTCAAGGATGCTAACCATGTGGACGCTACAGCCGAGGACTCCACGCCAGGTGATGCGGCGTCTGCCGCCACCTTCGCGTAAGACTAGGCCGGCTGGCTCAGTTGGGGAGGTGGTAGCACTGGGGCCATGGCCATGGACGCGACGACGGCCTCGCCTTTCCTCCTTTTCGGAGACCCGGATGGTGTGGAGGAGGATGACGAGGAAAAGGACGAATTCGAGGTTACAGGAACAGGCGATGGCCGCTAACCATCGCCACCGCCATGGCTTTGTTGCCAGTCGATGCAAAGCAGCGGGTTGAGGAACGCGGGGGAGCAGAGAGCAGTACATGGAGTACACGCGTGCAGTCATACGCCAGGATAGTGTCCTCGACAATTTCATACGTGTTGAGCCACACGTGCGTGTTTTTCTTGGGCATGTCCTGGATCTCCATTGCAAACTTGCCCCTCGGCCATTGCCTCACCCCCTATCGACAATTCCCATAGCGAGGCAGCGTTGACGAGCTCATCATGTCTGTGGGGGTCGTCCACGTGGACGAGGGCTGAAGAGGGGACGTGCCCGCGAGCTCCTCGAGGTCGTCGGTGTGGAAGCTACTGTAGCGGGGAGCTAGATTTGTGTGGATTTGAGGAGGTTTGTTGTGGCATACCCGGTTTTAAGACCGGATAAACCCTTGTGTTTACTGTACCGGTCCCATGATCAGTAGTCAGTACACACAAGTAACCTGTATATCAAGGTCATACACACACTTATTAGAATCTGATATAAAACCGATCTTCAAGATCGAATAATTATACCTTTAGCCCAACGGCTAGAAACTTGCAGCGGAAATCAAACGGTGGAGGCCCATCAATATGCCATTCCCGACAGGCAACTGATTGGGGGTTCGCCCTAGTTTTCGCAGACACCAACGTTGCTCTCGAGCGGTTGCCCTTCTGTCTGGCCAAATCAACAAGACAGGTGAGTACATTGAATGTACTCGTAAACTTCCCACTAGAAGTTGATACGGATAAAATAATGCATGCGGGGGTGACTCAAGAAAATAGCTCTAACCTATGTCTCATATTGTGCGAAAAAGTAAGTTTGCATGAAATACATAAATAGATATTAAAGCGGTTTTCAAAAATTGCCTCGGTATTGCGAGACAAATATTTGTTCCACCTGTCTTCCCTGCAACAACGGGAATCATATCTGTGCTTTTCCTACTCACCGGAAAGCCTAGTGGTCACCCGCTTCAACGGGGAGTCTCAGCTCACCCGATACGATGGGGATACTAGGATTTGTCCGAGTCCACGAGGAAATCTCTTTTTCACTCTTCCCGACACAACGGGAAATTTGCATGTCACCCTGCGAACACGACGGATCGCGTCCTTAAACCCATAACCACATTTTTAGGTTTTGCAACCCAACCTACTTTAGTGTGGCCTAACCAAGTTCGTCCTTGACCGTTGACACGGCTATTCGAATAGTTTTAACCCTCTGCAGAGGTGATACGGCTTTACCCACACGATGTAGGTCACCCTGGGTACACTGGGCCCGTATACTGACAGGGCTAGTACAATGAGACTCTTCACCGGAGTAAACCTAGCTATGAACCCGCCAGAAGGACATGTCTCAAACCTAGCTTGAGTCAGTATCATCGCTTGCAAGGAGATTGGTGTTCCAACTTTGTGGCGAATAAGCCATCGCTTTCCCACGAAAACTTTTCTCTACAGAGGCTACAACCTCATCTGCACGCTACACACTGCCCACGGGTTCATGTTAGTCTCAGATCGGGTACTAGGTCAAGTCCTTCCCATAAAGGACATGTGGACGTACGGTAAGACTTGGCCAAACGACACTTAAGTTCGGTCCTTAGGTGATCCGAGAGGGACTCCACACCACTCCCGTAAATGGGCAGCGAGAACCACGTCGGGCATTACCTCGCACTTTAACAAGCTTCCTGCTTTCCCCCTTCATTTCCGACCCGGATCAAAATCTTTTCCATTTTGTTTTCAGGTTTTAGCAAAACCTCTTTTCGGCAAAATATCCCACCTATGGATATTCTACCTTCATACACCTTCGGACACGACGGTCCGTTTTCAAACTTTCACCACATGAAATATAGGGTATTTCTTCCCTTTTTCGAAAAACCTAAATTTGGCTACTGCAGAGCTAAGCATACATATATACTCTACCTTAGGTTTTCCGGTAACTTTTCTGGAATATGTAGTCCTTAGGGTGACAAGGAATACAGGGTCGGACTAGGGTTTGCTAAGTATCGGTTATAACTTCACTACATAAAATAACGAGTCGTAGAACATAGCATGCATGTTTCGTAAACAAAATAATAGTTCGCAAACATGGGATTCAACATGATCAAGGGTGGAAAGCTTGCCTGGCGGTCCCAATGGATTCTCGAGCTTTGGACTCGATACGGCAATCGTCCAGAATTTTTCGCACGGGACCTCGTTACGCCGTATCTACACGTTGGAAAACACCAAATAAGCGATGATATGAGGAAGATTCAAATAAGAATCAAACACACACCCATGAATACGCGATCTGGGTCTAAAGGTCGATTAGGGTTTTAAAGAGGCGAGGAGGACTCTACCTCACATGAAATAAGGGTTTTGCTTAGAACCGGAACCCTAGTTTGATTGGAAACATACTAACACCTAAGAGGATCACGGTTTACAAGGTTCAGATGATTTTGGAGATCACGTTACTCTTTTAAGTGTTCCTAGGAGGATCTTGCTCAAGCATTTGGATGCAGGTTGTAGCAGGTACCTAGTACAAAAGATGACAAAGCAAAATGGGATGAACTACTTTATGGGACTAATACAGAGAACAATATGTGAATTTCAGTGACGTACTGGACACCACATATTGCTTAAAACTTTAGATGATTTTTAAGGAAAAACCATTTTCTATGGGAATGACTTACAGAAGATATGTACAATCTACATATAATTTCAAATGTATTCGACTTGAATTTCAGAATAATTTCAATAACTGAGAGTCTGGTACTGGGGTGAAGGTTTGGATTTAGCACAAGAGGAATCGGGTCTATTTGGAGCCAAGGTGGAGAAGATAGGGACTTCCAGGAGAGAAACAAGGAGGGAGGAGTTGCTGTTGGGTTGAGGTTGTAGGTTTCATAAAATACGCCTCCCAAACGGGAAAGCGGAGTCGGTGAGCCATGCAGGTGGGAATACACCTCCTAGCGCAGAAGACGCCAACAGCGGAGTACGCATCCACCTCAACAGTGGTTATGGCTTTAGTGAATCCTTGGCTGTGCCAGGGAGGGAGCTGGGGGAAGGAGAATGGCACAGCTACGGTTGAGGGGAGGTGGTGGTGGTCGATTCTCTCAGCTTGGTCACGACGGATGCTTCTAGTCGGTGCGGCAAGGCAGCTGGAGGTAGAGGAGAACTCACCGGAGTTTGCCACAGCAGGAGCAATGTGGCCACAGCAGCAGCTGTGAGGTAGAGGGGGAGTGGCAGCGGCAGGCCGACAGCAGCGGTGAGCTGCTGCGGCAGGAGCTGGGTGGCAGCGGTAGTTGCCGCGAGCTGCCGCGGCAGCGGTAGGGGCTATTCTTGGCAGGGGCGGCAAAGGAAGCGAGGGAGGAAGGGGGTCTGATGTGGAACCGAAGGGGTGACAGCCGGGGCTGAGGAGCTACACGGCGTTGGGGTGCCCAACCTCGTCGATAGCCGAGCTCAGGAAGGGGTTGCCGGTGCTCCGCCGTGGCAGGTCAGAGGGGATCCCACTGGTGATGGCGACTGCAGACACAGGAGCGGGGATGTTCCTCTCCGGTGGCTTCGATGAGGTGCACGGGCTTGGGTTGGTCAAGCGGAGCTCCCGGTTGGAGTTAAGGAGGCAGCAAGAAGGAAGAGGGAAGATCGAGCTAGAGGAAGAAATAGCAAGGGAGCTCGGCAGAGGAGCAATGGGATTCAATAGGTGAGCTGTAGGGGAAGATACGGGGTTCGGTGCTAGGCAAAAGAGCAAGAGATGGCAGTGGAAATGGGGAGGAGGAGTGGGGTGTCCGGCGACAAGGGCGGAGCTGCGGTGGTGGAGCTCGGGACATGGGTAGGGACGGAAGCTCAAGGCCAGGACAAAGAGGGAGCTGCTCGTCTTGAGCTGTGGCGGGGAGGTGAAGGAAGAAGCCAGAGGAAGGAGAGGCCACATGGGTGGATTGAGGAGGAGAGTGCGCCTGAGCTTTGTGGAGGTAGAGATTGAGGTAAAGAAGCAATGGGGCTTTCAGCCGTTTAAGAGAATGGAGGAGGAATTGAAGAACAGGGCAGCTTGCTGGAGGAATCGTGGGGAAAAAGCAAGAAGGAAGAATGAGAAAAGGAGTGCTCAGGTGGAGAAAGGGTGGCGTGGAGAGTTGCTCGGCTTGTGCTGTTGATGGTAAGGCAGGAAGTTGGTGACTCCAGGAAGAGCTAGGTCCCTTTACTGCTATGGAAATAAAGGTGGCGTATAGAATAGGATGGGAGTTGTGCTGTGGAATTTGGGGAGACGTCCCGGCTAGTGCAAGTTGCTGGTTGATGCCGTGCAGCAAGAGTGAAAAATATAAGGAGGGAGAAGGAGGTGGTGCTCAGGTTGATGGGGCAGTGACCGGCTGCATTGATGTGGTTGTTGCGCGGGTGGCTCATGATGAGGGTAGGTTGGAAGGTGGTGGTAAAATGTAGTACTGATGGCAATGGGACACGGCATTGATTCAAGTCAACTAGTGATCAATATGGGCAGTAGCGGGAAATCTAGCAAGGCAAGAAAGAGGGACTGAACAACACACGCAGCTCAGCTTCTCTTTAAAGTTTCTCGCTTGCCCTGTTCTGTAGGAAGAATGGTATGGGAGGAGAGGAAGTATCAGAGAGGAACTGTAGATGGCAGTGCAGGTGCATGCATACACTTGGAAATTTTAGCATATATGGGGTGACGACTAAGTCAGAGTAGATATAGGAGGCCACGGTGGGCTAAAGTTTGAGGATTGTCACCGGTATACACATATATATGCATAGGACGGTAGCGGAGCCGAACGATGAATTAGGGTTTTGATTTGTAGCTCGGAAAGAAGGAGTTAGGGTTTGCGTATAGGCGTATTTATAAAAGCAGTATATTTTTGCACATACTCGCGATAGAACATGGTGGAATAGGTGACAGAAGATCATGTCATTCGAAAGAGGTTTGTGACGTATATATGCTTTAATTTTACAGAAGTACCGCGCGGGTACTTAGCTACAGATATCGGTCTAGGTTACACCGACTAGGAAAAAGGTGAAGGGATACTAAAGGTGTATTCGTGGTGGGAATGCAAGGGTGGTTAGCCACGCAGGGAGACAAGGTGTAAAGCGAGAGTTGTACTCCTTGCCGGACAGAGTTTTGACAGAGCGGAGATCAAAGGAAATAGGAAAGGAGGTGGAAGATTTTGGTTGTCTCACTTTTAGGGTTTTGCAGAAGCAGGATTTGATTAAAAGTTTTTTAATCTGGTGTATTTTAATCAGCATTATTAGCAAAAAAAATTATTGGCCCTAATTTTTGGGTTTCGGAAAATCGAGGTGTGACATGTGTGGCGGAGGGCACTAGCACTGGAGATGGCAGCCAGCTTTGGGGGAGCGATTTTTTTAGAGAAATCGACAAAGTGAGGAGTGGTTGGGAAGGAGAAGGGGATCAGGGAGAGTGCCTAGTGTGGGCATGCGGCGATGAAGAGTTGTTAACTCTAACCTGAGGGGTTTTTGGTTAGCTCGATTTGGGCTTTTGGTTGTATTTGGGTCTAGCAGGCCGACTGAGATGGCTATGCCTGTGGGCTCCCTCAAAGGGGGTTTCAGATTTTCTTGAAAAAAGTATTTCTTCTCCATTTAAATTTATTGTTCTTAAGTAAATCTATATGAATAGTTGTGATCGTACCCTTCTTTACCATGATTTTATGTCTTGAAATCCAGATAAACAATTTGATAGGAACAAGTCACATGAAATATGTTCATACTCTTTAGGCATGAATTTTGAAATTTCCGTTTCTAAATGCAAGGAAATCGTCTAACACTACCAAATCGTATAAAAAACAATCATAAACATGTGATCTGACGAGGATTCACTGAGTTAGGGAGAATATTAACTAGCCATTGCATCTTTTGGTGTCCTCCCAAACAAAAAGTCGATACATGAAATTGTAGCATATAGTTAAAATTTACCAAAACAATTTGTTTAGTCTATAGGGATTATTTGTGTACGTGTCCATTCAAATTGAAAATTTTCTCCGCAACTATGGTCTATGATGATTTTCACTCAATTGCACAGTACAATGACCGACAACGAGATGAAAGCAAGGCCGTTCCCGAAAGAGAGCGAGGAATTTATTTTTCTATTTCATAAGATTTTCTGGTAAAGGAAAACCTGTTAAATGTACCAGAGTATTGTTATGATTTTAAAAATATATATTTTTAAATAAATTAACTTACCGGTTTGAGTAAAGATGGATATATCTAGCTTCATGAAATTTCACTAACAAGTGTGATCTCTTACGACGACGAGATGATATGTTCTATTTTATTGTTCTCAACGCTTAAAAGTATGACTAGATGGTTGTTCCATATAGTGTATGTGACGTGATTCGTGCGTAAAATATATGTACTCCGTCCGTATAATATAAAATCCCCGTTTATGTAGGATAATCGTCTCCCATGCACAGACAGCAGCACAAGCAAAACCATAAAACTACAAAAAACCATAGCGTTTCAACCATGGGCCCAACGTTACATTTCACGAGCTCCTCTCGTTACACATTTCCATGGCGGCTCCTGCTCCCCTTTGACGGAAGGCCGTGGCCTGGGTGGGGCAAAGGAAAGAAAGAAAATTGGAAAGGTACGTACAATAAGATCGTGCCAAGTACAGAGACCCCGTGCTTTATCGCTGCCATTTGCCGTACTGGTAAAGTACCAAGCGACCAGCGTATAATCCTCCCTTTGAAAAGCTGACAGCCTACCATTACCACTAGCTAGCCATTGGGAGGATCAGAGTCAAATAGGACGCCTTTGAACAGCAGGATTTTTCACACGAATTTCTTAGAAATTTCTCATAGAAATATTTGGATGATGGCATGAACAAATAATAGTCATCATATACAGCAGCAGCAGTAAACTACCAGTCTAACATACTGGTTTAGACTTCAGAGCCTTGCATCGTATTACCTGGTTTGGTTACTAAAAGAGCAGCACGTACATTTATCCTCAAAGGGCAAAACAAACCAGACGAACTCATCAATGTACATCGGTAACAAGAGGTTGGTGGTAGGTGGGGAGGACCGGGAAAGGTACAATCCCTTTGGAAGAGTCCTGTAAAAAAAAAGTACTTGCAAACAAGGGAGGCACTGATGAAGATCACAGGATGGCAGGAACCTCTGGGCAAACACATGAGCAAAGCCATGAAAGCTGTCAAATCCATCCATCCATGCATCCTCCTCCTAGCTACATGTCTAGCTAGCAGCCAGCCAGCAGCAGCACTCAGCAGCATGCATGCGGTGAGAGCCTGGCTTGGCTGCCTGCAGCCTGCATGTATGCATCGCATTGCATGTCCTGGGTTTTGTTGGTGTGATTTATTTTCCCATCGAATCCAACCAAAAGAGGCAGGCAGAGAGCCCTGTTTGCCATGTGAAGGTACGTTGTTTTCTCTTTAGCCCCCTTAGGTTCAGTTTGGCGTCCGTGCTCGTGAACCGCAACCGGCAACCATGCGTGTACGTCCGAACTGACGAGATGGCTGGATCCATGGTTGGAAAAGAAACTCATGTTGGTCGGTTACTTTCAGTGATTTCCTTAACACAATCATACAGCTCACATGACATGAATTAGTACTCTGTACATTCAAGAGCTTGTCATTTGATATCCTCTCACCTCCTGGACGTGGGGTTTTACTCAAAAAGGCCAAGTCCTTCCAACAAAACGAATGAAAAAGGGTCGATACCAAGACTTAGTTTTCGGATGTCGTGCTTAACTGTGTTGAACCGTGAAATTTAGTTATATAGAGAATCTTTATTTATTAGCTATAGTAAGGTGCTCTAACTAACTGACATATCTATAAATAAAAATAACTAAATATTTTTGAAAAGCGGCCGCAGTGCAAAACGGAGCCTATCTCCGTTCTGGCAATCGTATGCGGTCGCAATTAGTTTTTTTTAATTTTCACTTACCGGTTTCAGTGCTCAATGTTAACGCAGTTTATAGCCGATTTTCCAATGTAAGGTTTCACTGCGCTGGTTGCGGGCATCTCCAGTTTAATGGTTCACTTGCGAGTTGCGGATTGAACTGGATGCCACAACAGCACTAAAATCTTCCATTAGAGCAGGCCAGCAGGGGTCAAAGCCCAACCGAAGACACCAAAACGTCAATCGAAGTTAGGCACCGCACAACACTACTCAGAAATCAGCGGCAACCAACAGGCGGAGCTTATCTTTGTTGCTTGTGATGTGAGCTCCACCTGCCTTCACAAATGCAGGACTCACTCAGGTCTACCTTATTTATAATCATCCTTCTGCGCTTCTCCAGGTGACCACTGTGTGCCAGCGACAAACTTTGCACACAAATAGTTGGCATCTTTGCACATCTTCCAATAGCTAGCACTTAATTAGCAACTTTTTCAGAATCAGAAAACACATGCTGGTACTGGTGTTAACCAGGCTCACCACATGCACACAACTTAACTAATTTAGTTTTTAAATAAGCAATCAGCTCCAACAAAGGGGTTGGAGACATCGGAGAAACAAAATTATTTGACGGATATGAGGCACAAACCAAACCAAACCGGCCTGTTTCTCTTCAGAAACTTGACCACACTCCTCCCTAGAACCAGACCAACATCTCTGAGGTAGAGAACAATCGCACATGTCAAACACTTGCCTCACCTAGAAGTTAATAAACTTAAGGGAAAACTGAAAACGAAAATCAAGAACCAAGAAAAAGAACAAAAAGAAACAGAGAGGTGTAAACTAATTTACTGGATAATACAGAGGTGTCATGGGGCTGTGTTAGGGCTTGAAGAGCAGTTCATGTTTGCTATGGACAGTTGGAATTCTTCCCAGGCCCCCCATAGTAGAAGTACGTGCCCCATTCACCATTGTTGCCATTCTGCACATCATAGCAATTGGATTGCTCAGTGAATGACCCAACGCCCTTTGGTGCCTTGAGATTGTTGGATGAGTCCACCACTTGGATGTTCTTGAAGTAGCTGGACTTGCCGAAACCTTCCTCCGGGAAGTGGCCACTGCCCATCTGCGTGGACGTGTGGCTGCCGTCAGGCTCCGTGTTCACCACCTCACCACCCCACTCGATCATGGTGGCACTATCTGCTAAGTAGGAGAAGAGGAAGGATGGCCAGTAGCCCAGGACATAGTCATTGCCAAACTGCAGCCACCAATTGCCCTCCTTTGGGTCCTGCAAACCACGATTTACGGGCATAGTTAGCAGATGGGATAATGATCAGGGAATATAGTGGGTGCCTTTTAGTGCTATCATGCATGACCAAAATAAAGCTGAACTGTTCATTATAATGCACTATGAAAAGGTACTGCTCTTTATGAAAATACTTGGAAACCATTGTATGCTTACAGACAACTTTTGGCAGAATAAGATCATGTTGGTAATGCAAGTGGTAAAATGATAACATAATGGCACATGACAATGGCAAGAGTTTTGCTTGCAGAAGAGACATATGTCCAAGTTTTCCTAGTAGATATGATAAGATTTTCTAACAGGAGAAGCATGAATACATGAGGAATATTCTTGATTTGTTCAAAGGGTAAAAACTATCATTATCTGTGTGTTAGCAGGCATAAATCCAGTACTTGTGTGGGGACAAATTTGAGAGCGTCCACTGTCCACAATCAGGCCAGAGCCAAAGTCGTAGCCTCGACATAAGCCTAAATGTGCCTTAAGAAAGAACAAGAAACAGGTGGGCATATAGATTCTCTGGCCCCATTCACGAATATGATTATGTATGCTCGGCATGTGAAGGGTTCTTGTATTTTACCTTCCAGACCAAAATATTGATATCGTATTGGGAACCACCGTAGTTGGAGATAGGGAAGATGCTCGCGCCCATGGCTATCTGGTTGTTTGTCTGGATGAATCCTGAGCAAAGCAGGTTGTAGCATCCTGTTGCTTGATACGCATCGCTCTACAGTATTCCACAGCAATACAAAATCAGTACCATCACGCCATTCCAAAATATAATAACCAAAATATACAAATGTCATGTAGATCTGAACAAAAAGACAAAAATAAGCTAAAAATAATTATCATAAAGATTGAAAGGAATGAGATGTTTATCTTACAGTCCAGTACGTGAAGAGTCTAGTGTTGTTGTCCCCGTACAGGTCCGGGCTAACCTGAAATTTTGTAGAGCACAGAGGAATAAGCCACAGTGAAAGAGACTACACAGCTTAGTCCAGCATCACAGCATACTTAGCTCCTAAAAACAGTAATTAGTGCTACTAGTACAACTCATGAAAGAGAAAGATCAGTGCAAACAGAGAGTATAGTCTAGCTCCTACTAAAATGTAAGGGTTCTTTCAGTAGTGCGCAAATCATTATTGCAACACAGAAGAAATTATGAACGCATGCAAGGAGGAAATGCCCCCTCATAATTGACAGCATGGAAGAAGAAGAAGAACAAAATTGGAAGCTGCAAGACAACATTTAATAGAACTTTTTGACTAGGTGAATTTCCCCCCTCTCACGTCTCAGCTCTCACCTGCCAGCCTGCTTCAATGCTGTTGAGGTCCTGCCCAAAGGAACCCCCCAATATCCAGAGCTGGGAAAGGCTGAACTCATTGGCCTGCTCAATGCTTGGCTGCCACACATTGATGGTGGCCTTGGCTCCATAGTACTTCTCCCCCTCCACATATGCTATTGCATGCTGCTCCACAGAAGAACCAATTATTGACAAGGCTAAATGAATTAATGACGCTTAAGACAACCCAATAACAAGCTAGTACTGCTATGAAGTATGAAGGTGATTCTTGAAATGAAGCATTCTGTTTTACCTGGTGGCCACTCTCATTGAGCATGTCAGGGTCAACAGACATGGGGTTTGGGGTGCTCTTGTGCGTCTTCTTGCCATACCTCCTGACAGAGCTGGCCCTCAGGACATCCTCCTTCTTGGTCCTTCTGATTGGTATGGTGTTCTCCGAGCATTTGCCATTCTGATGCCACATTTGGGTGATTGTCTGAGTGTTCTTCTGGGATGCAACCTTGGACTCATCATACAGGCCTTCTGGGTGGTAAGCAGGCCTCATCTGAAAAGTAGGGTGGTGCAACATTGAGTGTCATCATCATAATGTGTGGGGAGAAGCTCTACCCCAACTGTAAAAAGAGCAGTGGTGCTGGAGAGAGAGGAACCTGGATGGTGTGGTTCTTGAGGAAAGGGTGATCAAAGGCAGGCTGGTTGGAGATGGACACGCAGTCTATGATGTCCCCATCCGGGCTCTGTTAGTTTCTCAGGATTAGTTTTTGCAACAAAGCAAAAACAGAAAGGACATTGTGCTAAATTTAGGAGAAGAATACAGAGTAGAAACTGCAGCACTGGTTTCGGAGGAGAAATCAAACTACAGCCAAACAAATTTGTAAGGAATGCAGTTTGAGATGTTTCAAAACATTCATGTAAGAGACTGCCCCGAAATTTCTACACATCAAAGTAACTGGGAAAAAAAAACAAAAATAAATCTGCTTTGGACAAACAAAAGCAAAACATAATGGTTCAGAAAAACAAAGACTCGAGCTCTCCTCCAAAGAAAGGAAAGCAACCAAAAGCAAGCATCTTCCCCTTCAAATCCAATGAAACCAAGAAGCACGGGCACCCATAAAATCTCCCCCAAAAGCGAGTCTTTCCCTCCCGCGACGAGAGAAATCCAATGCACGGTCTATGACCATGAGCAACAAACAGTCAATCAATCAACGCTTCTAAAGCGAAACGGACCAGGCAAAGCGGCTCGCAATGCAAGCTCGAGTGAAACCCATAAAAGAGGCGCCTTTCTTGGACTTCCATAGATACCAGATGCACCAACGCCATTTTTCGTGGATTCGCACGCGCAACAAACATATTGAACGCGCGCAGTGCTGGGGAGGAGGGAGGGAGACGAGACAGATGGATCATGGATGGGTGGGCGGGTGGATGGATATACCTCAATGCTGGCGAGTGGTGCCTTGTTGAGCCGCTTGAGGTGGTAGTGCGCCTGCCGCGGCCGCAGCAGCTGCCTCCGCCGCCCCTTGGCGTTCCGCACCACCGCCGTCGCCGCCGCTCCCTCGGGGCAGGCCAGGAAGAGCAGCGCTGCCGCCACCACCACTAACACAGCCATGCACCGGCGGGAGGAGGAGAGCGCGCGCGCCGCAGCCATGGCCACCGACCGAGCACGCACACACACGCGCGCGCGCGTGGTTCTTGGCCTCCTGCCTCCTTCCTCCTCGTGGAAGTGGAACCAAGCAAGCAATTTCTGTTGTGGCCGCACGAGAGGACGGGTAGCGGGGTAGGCGAGCAGAGGTAGAGGACACGGGTGAAGGGAAGGGGAAGAGATGGTTTTGGCGAAGTTGAAAATCGGTCCGTTGGTGTCGTGTTGCTTCGGCCGCGGCGGCCGCTTCTGTCCTCCTCCTCTCTCTCTCTCTCTCTCTCTCTCTCTCGCTGCGCACTGCGTAGGACGGAGACGGAGACGGAGACCGAGACGGAGGGAGGAGCCAGGGGTCGCGTCGTGGCGTTTTAAAGCTTGGAGACGAGACGGCCGGTCCCGACTCGGGTTGGGCGTGGAACTTGGAAGTTGGAAACCCACCATCACCGCGCCGCGCAGCGTTCGCGCGGTTGGGTCGGGTGCCTGCGTGCTTGCTCTCGGTCGCATGCGCGGTGCGGGGCCCCATGGTCCAGTCAGTCTCTCTCGCAGAGTCGCAGTCGCGGTACGCGTGTCAGCGACGGTTCGTTGAAAAGTTCTGTCTCAAGAAATGCTCGTGTGCCCGTGTACGCAGGGTGCCGTGCGCATCGGGTTGATCGGTGGGTGGAGTTTGTGCGTACATCGATCTGCACCGACCAGTCTCCTCTCTATCGTGGTGGGATACGTTTGGATTGTATTATGTTACGGGGATCGTGTGGAAGTAAGATTTCGTTTGATTTATTAGTTTCCCCTGTGTAGCAGTATCAACTGCAGTAGATATGCCGCCGTACTATCATTGTTTCAACCGTAATATTTTTGAAGTTGCTTCTGCCAGAACAATGAGATAATCCAACACTTTTTTCAATTGTGCTTTTGCCCGTTTAGCGTGGATCACAATACCTATCCTTTTGAATCTTCTTCGATCCCTAACATTTTTAATATGTTTAAAAGTTGGTCGTCAATACTGGATAAATCAATTAGGGCACAAATCCTAATTAAAGTATATTTTATACTATTCTCTTCAATATGTCGTAATAATTTAATTTTTGATAGACAAACGTTAATTTTTATAGATTATTTATATGACTATCAACCAGCTTCATACGTGGTCCTTACCGTAGAAGCGCCAGAACGAACGGGACACTATGGCTATTAGGTGCTGCTGGTTGGAGATGGTTGCACGGAATTTATTCACCCGATATGGATGACGGTTTAACAATAAACTATGTGATACATAAGTTTGTACTCGCTGGTGTGTTGCTCTTTTTATTTTCTCTGTAGAGCTAGTGACTTTATGTAATAACTAAACATTTAATAAAATGCATAGCTACATGTATCGATGCGGAGATCAGGGATGATTATCTTTTACCTAAATTCTTTTTACCTTAAATTTCTAGTTAATCACGATACGCTGCATGCCGTTATAAACATCATCTTTTTATATTTCCGATCCTTCTTTCCTTTATAACCTTCTATATTTTACGTAGGCTTCGCATGTGTGTATAGCTCTAGTGATGGATGGTATGTAACGCAATGTAGCTAGAGCAATTCGAACTTTCCTTTTGCGTTTTTTAATCGCTCGGGATGATCTGCAGTGGAATGCACCTTAAGGCTTCTTTGATTCATAGGAAAAATAGAGAAAAAAAAATCTAAGAATAAGAAAAAAAATTTGGTGACACCATTTATCTCTTCGATTCAAAGGAATGGAGCAAAGAAAAAATAGAAGAAAATTTCTTGAATCCCATGGAATCATAGGAATTTTGAATGATTCTACACATTCACTCCAACCTCATTTTTAAAATCATACGAATCAAACGAGCACAAAATCCTGCATTTTGCAATTCTCTGTTTTACGCATTCCTATCATATTCTTGTGTTTTTTCTATTCCTGTGTTTTTAGAATTTTGCAAATCAAAATTGCCCTGAATGAGTGTATTCTACGTGAGGTCACACATGTTGCATTGTTTGGTTGCTAGCTTGATCTACAGAATGAACTAGCATTAATTCCATTAGATCGGACGCGTAGGGTGATCACGTATGTACATAATGGAATTTGCTTGCTTCATAAGTTTTTTCAAGGGATTATCACTCTTCATCTGGGATTTTCCTATACACGTGCCACTTGGTATAACCAACCGAACACATCGTAAGTGTGCTTTACTACTGCTCTTTTGTAAACGTCCGCGATTCTTAAAGCAGTAGTTGTTAGAAAATATTCCCCAGTAGTTGTTAGAAAATATTCCCTCCATTCTTCATAAATGTAAGACATATTTTAATTGATTAAGATAAGAATTTAGCTAAAAATTATTTTATTAATATATGATTATGTGATACAAAATCGTAATCATAAGTAAGTACTTTTAAATGTAAATCTAATGATATCAATTTTATGTCACATAAATTACATACTAATGAAGTAATTGTTGGTCAAAATCTTATCTTAATCAATCAAAATACGTCTTACGTTTTTTGAGGAGGGAGTAAGAAAGTGCCCACGTCTTACGTCCGAGACGTTGTTTCGCTCGAAGGCATCGAGAGCGCTCCACCTATCCCAGTTATGTGGCCTCCACCTCTCTATCATTATCACTTCAATTCATCTTACCCATGGCATGTTGCTCAACCCTCCCATGCTCTTGACTCTTTCTCACTCTCTCTCTCAATCTCCATCTTTCAATCTCTCTCAATCTGCCACACCGCATCGACCCGGGCTGCCACCAGAGTGGATGCGCCACGAGCGATGTCTCCCTCTCTTGCTCCGTCGCACGAGGTGAAAACGTCAAGGCGCGCTATCTCCTTCAAATCCTGCCGCCCCATTAGTCGAGAGTCGGCCACCGTCGCGGGCTTGAGGACGAGGCCGTCGGTGTAGGGAGGATACAAATAGTGAGGAGCACCCTCAAACCCTTCGTGATCATCCAACCCATCGTCATCCCAGTGAGAGTATTGGTTGGGGATTTGTTCATATCGAGAAGATGAGTATTATTTGGGGATGTGTTTTCATTTTCTGATGATGTTGGAGTGCTCATCCTAGTATTGCATTGGGTACTTACTGGGTGTTGTAGCTTGTAGAGGCCTATGTTGCATCAAACTTTTTTGGATGTTGTGGTCTGTATCGATGTTGCACCAAAACATTTCCCGATGATGCAGTCTGCCATTACTAAATGATGCGGTGCTTATTTTCATTCTGTTGTAGTATGAAATCTTTCGGTGTTGCAGTGTATGGTTTCTTGTATAGCACCATTATTTTCTAGGATGCTGCAGTGTTTAATTTCATTTTGTCACAGTATGAGATCTTTCGATGTTGCATTGTAAGGTTTCTTGTGTTGCAGCATTAGATTCTACGATCCTGCTATGTTTTTTGTTTGTTGCAATGCTATATTCTCACATGTTGCACCAATAGTTCATTTGATGTTGCAGAAAATTTGATCATCTCTTTGCGGAAACACTACTTGTTGTTTGCAAATATCGTGTTTTTTAGCTACTGAAGGAGGATTTGGGGGTGAGTGAGGCGTGGGATAGAGGGGGGAAGACGAGTTGGGCAAAGAGTAATGGAGAGAAAAAGGAAGACAAGACGGTGCGACATGTAGGCTTGGCCGCTCGGATGCGTCACCCACGAGACAAGAGAACGTAGGCACTCGAGGTAGGAATTTAACACAACGGGATCGGATGGTGTGCGCCGATTAAATCATAGGGTGGGCGAGGCATCCGATCCATCCCAAATCGGACGTTCGACGCCTAGGGGTTCCCCAAAAATAATGAGACATATATCCATACATGCATATGTGCTACGAATAATTTGTTTTCTTATATGTTGTACCCTAACCCCCCACCGACATTATATTCCTCTAAGTTCTTCCCTCCAACTAACTTTCTCGAGCTCATTGTCACTGACAATTGGATCCTTGCATAGTCGCCCTCATCCTCCGAGTTAGCTGCAACTTTCACTGCACTCTCCTTACACCACACCAAGTATGTCTGGATCCACCACAACTCAAATTTGACCAAATATGAGCCACGCACACCGAATCATACTCGTCTTCGCTACCTCTTCCTTCGATCCTCACACCTTTGGCTCCACCAACTCCGATGCTATACCCTTATAGATTTTATGCACGTCATCGAGCTTCCACGGTCTCTATGAAATTCTTCCGCACCACTTCAAGATCCAATCCAACCTCGCGCTTTGATAGCACTTGTTGCAAATTAGCCTTTCAGTGATGATGCCATCAACTAATCTCCACGACTTTACCGCGGTTGCATAGTCCCACATGTCGCTAATACCAAGTTTACGCGACGTAGGATCAACGAAATAAACATACGAGATGAAAATAGACACCGATATTTGTTAACGAGGTACAGACGAAGCCTACATCCCCGGGAGTCCTTCTGTGGGCACTTCACCTCATCCATTAAAAGATCACCATCGTTGCCGGCTTCCTCGAGACCAGTGGGTTTGACCGCCCCCTCCATACCGATTCGGATTGGTCCGAGCCTCACCCTTAGATTACATGCAGCGGTGCCCAATTATTATATGAGCCCGAGTTACAACGTGTTCGATTCAAACACTAACTAACCCTATTTGTTAGTTACACCATAATTTTAATTTTAATCTATTTATAATATATTCAACTTAAGTTTAACGTAAGTCTTATTTCTCCATCCTATAATCAAACTGAAATCCCTTGAACTTTAGCCGATGATTATTTTATCATATACGCACGAAGGTCTCGGACCAACCAGCGTTCAGAAAATTGGCCTATGTTACTATGTCCTCTATAGGACTACCTAGTGTAAACTACTCTAATAGTACTCGTACTATTTTTATGCCCAGCCTAAGAGCTTAGTAGGAGCAGAAGTTGTTGAGCTTTTTTTTGAAATATTATTATTTTATCTAAAAATTTTAGAAATAATACAACGTTCAAACTTTTTACAAAAATGGCCTCAATCGCCACGGGTGGTGGCGGTAGGACCCTAATCGTCACGGCCCATGGCGATTTCGAGCTATCGCCAACCCAATTGACGATTCACTATGCAATCGGTACGTGCCATGGTGATTTGTCAGTAATAGCCACCAGCCATGGCGATTTCTCAGTAATAGCCACCACTCATGGCGATTTCTGGCAATCGTCACCACCCATGACGATTTCTCCTAATTGCCACCACCCATGGCAATCCCATGGTGGCGATTGCGCGAGCTTATATAGGCCAAGGAGTAATCGCCACCACTCATGGCGATTTCGCCACGTGGCTTGGCGGTTGGGGGTTGGCGGGCGATCCGGCCGGGGATTAACTTCCAATCGCCACGACCGGTAACGGTTGCAAGTTATCGCCATGGGTGGTGACGATAGCATTGAATACCGTCAACTGGGCTGGCGATAGTTCGAAATCGCTATGGGCCGTGGCGATTAGGGCTCTACCGCCACCACCCATGGCGATTAAGGCCATTTTTGTAAAAAGTTTAAACGTTGTATTATTTCTAAAATTTTTAGATAAAAAGTAATATTTTAAAATTTTCAAAAAATAAAAAAGAGTAAAAAGCTTGGCGACCCAGCCTGCTAGGAGTTGCATATTCACGCATCAGATTCACTGCATGCCGACAGTCTGACATGGCTTTATTTGATACGTGTGGCCGTTGCTGCTGCGGTGCAACGTCGGCTCAAAATTTAACGCATAAGCACACACGCACGCACATACATAAACTCTCTCTGCACTACTGACCTGTTACTCCATGAACCACTGCACCTGAGTCCAGATGCAGTAGTAGTAAACAACCCGCACAAAATGCAATAACGAAATTTGTATGAAATCTTATCAAACTACCCGTTTGTTTGCCCAGGAATCGTACTATGCTCCCACTATCGGTGCCGTCCATTTTGATCCAAGATTCGTGCAGACTTTTTAATTTCCATTTTGCACTTTCATAATAACATTTTGCACTTTTGTTTATTTTCAGGAATACCTCTCAAGATCAACAAATTCGTGTGGTATTTTTGTAAAGAGTGATGATAATTAAGGACAATTTGACAAAGCAAAATTAGAAAGGTAGCAAGCAATGTTATTTCTGTAAAGAGAAGAATATTTAACATCTCTTTTTTGATTGACAATTCGCTCATTTGGCATGGCGTTCGATCTTTCCAGCTTTTAACCTACAACTTTCTAGTACTGTACTCCATACGTGGGGGAATTGGTTGACGGGACTAACAGGGGCTACGAGAGCCCAAGTCTCAATGAGAGCTAGTACTTTGTGTTGGTTGATTTAGCTATGTCGAAATGAGATTGTATTTGATAAAAAGAAACTCTCTAATCCTTTGCATATTATATTCTTGTGTATTAGCTAGTTGTGATCGTGGTCTTTACCTCTTGGCTGGCCGGTGATCACAAACGGTTACCAGGAAATTTTGTCTCAACATGCGTGACTATTGCATAATATGTTGTGTGATATTAGAGAGCTACTTTTGTGTTGCATATATATACCTTATTCTCTTATTTGTAATGTCGTTTGGCAATTGAACTTTTGCTATTTGTTATAGCTGTGTGCATCAATTGATGTAGTGGCCGGGAGGTGATAAAGATTCTTCATTACCTAAAAAACATACATTTTGCATTTCCATGTCATTTCAACGAAAATATCCTCATGTGTCTTTATTGCATGCAGCAAAAAATAATGTCCACAATGTAAAAAGAACCAAAATAATCTCTACATATAAATGTTGCCTAAATATGTATATCCATAAAATTTGGTGCAAAAATATAAATTTTGTGTACTGTGAAACTAAAACAAATTCAGTGTTCAAATATACCTGAATTTTTGTATGTTTTTGTGCAGACCATAATTTCATCAATTTTTCACGAAAATTTGCACATACACAGTGCGTACATGTGGGAATTTTTCTAGATTGTTTTCAAAATTTTAAACACAATTTTTGAATTATTTTTAATAAAATACATGCAAAGGTGTTTTAGTACTTTTATGTGGCTCAACTAAGGGTGGAAACGGATCGGATACGGATTGGATAGTGCTTTTCCCATTTTCTTTTCCATATTCTTAAAGCGAATACGGATGTTGTCGAATACGAATACGGATCGGATGTTACTCGAATACGAATACGAATCGGATATTTATTCAATCCGAATCAGATACAAATATCCTACAACTTTAACGATAGACTATGGTGGTTAACCAAATAATAAGATAAATACATGACACATGATGATGGACGGATGATAATACACACACACACACACACACACACACACACACACACACATATATATATATGTAAATCAATGATAAACGATGATAATAATATGTTCCACACGGATAAATAACGATCGTATTATGAAACATAGATAAATGACGATAGTCATAATTTTCACATAGATAATGACGATAGTAATTCTAATATGCTCCATGCTGCCATGCATACAATAATAACACTAGTAATACTAATATGTTCCATGCTGCCATGCATACATAGCAGATAAGCGCCCAGCGGCTGGCCTGGAGCGTTGTGGCGTGGAGCGTCACCGGGGGGAGGGGGGGGGCGGCGGCACAACGCGTTGAGCGCAGACGACGGCGGGTGGCGGCTGGCGGCGTGCTAGGGCAGGATGCACGGGACAGGCAATGAGGCAAGGGCGAGTGGGCGATTGAGGCAGGCAAGGGGATTGGGCTAATGGGCCGACTGGTGAGGGGTTACCGGGTGGCTCGGGGTCGGGTTAGAGAGGCACGGATACAGATATATCCGAAATCGTATCCGTATCCGTTTTAATTGGTCAACCCATATCCGGATCCGAATCCGAAAAATCAATTCGGATATTATCTAAATCCGAATCCATTTTTAATCCGGATACGGATATTGCTTGCCATATTAACATTTTTTCGAATAGGAATACCGGATAATACGGACTATCCGTTATCCGTTTCTACCCTGAGGCTCAACATGGCAACCAACCAGTCTTGCCCGGATAGTGACGGTGGATGAAAAATTTATAAAAACAAATAATGAAATAGTGAAAATTTTATAATTAATTAAAAAGCAATTGCAGAAAGTAAGTAAATTGGGTCGAAGACCAGTCACATATGTAAAATTTTCCTTTTGTTTTGCAGTTTGCCTCACCTCACCAACCGCACGAGCACAAGATCTCATGGCAGCTGATGCCTGATATAGCCGAAGCCTGACGGAGGCAAATGGCATCCGGGAGCAAGCCTAGGGAGCAGGAACGCAGGACATCGAGGCAGCTCAACACAGACCGATACTATCTCTGTTTTCTCTCGCACACGAATCCACGGCTTAGATGCATGTTCCGCCTTGTGTTTAGTGTAACGTGTGCTCCTAGCTACGATGCTGGTTAGGCCTTAGAGTCAATTTGTAGGCAGACAAATGGTCATCAAATTTATGAACTGGTCGAGTGCAAAAGTTGTTCAGTTAAGTACGTGAAGTTCACAAGATTAAGGGCTCCAACCGAACCAGTAGGAACTTACATTCTCCACAAAACTAAACATTCTCTTCTGTTCTTCCATTTGAGTAGTAGAAGAAGCCATCTCAGTTTTTATCAACTAGCTAACCAAGAATCCAGGGTCAATTTTTGAACAAAATTCCAGGGTAAATTAATCACTGATCACCCCAATCATCGGTTGGCCGCTCAGAACCATTCGATCTCGCGTCCCTGTCGCAACAAATCCAACGCAAGTCCATACCCAGTTATCCACTGTATCGTACCGTGCTGCTGGTGGCTGTCTGCACGCATGCTAAGCCTGATGGGTGAGTGTGAGCTGACTGGCATGGCTGTCCATGCAATGATGCAGATAAAGGACATATGGCTTCAGAACATGGCACTTTGATCAAATGGCAGCGTAATGGACAAAGCTAGGGCCAGATACGCAGCTGAAGAGCATGGACTGTTTCTTACATGCATATGGCCGGCTCTTCTAGCCTTTAGGGAGTTGGAAAGAGACGCAGTTTATCGTTTCCATCGTAATCAAATGTTGAAAGATGGGATCTGATATCTTAATGACCAACTTGGGTTATTTATATTGGGAGAATTTTGTGGTTGGTGATATATGATGGTTACAGTACTAACAGAGCTAGATGAGAATGTCCTTCACTTTCTTCTCATAGAATGTATGATTGGTAATACAGAATATTCTCAAGGTGAAAAGTAGAGAATATATGGAGTGGAACAATCTTTCAGGTTTCATGAACAGAAACGCCTCATCTTTTTAAAAGGGGTGAATCCGTGAATGAATATTTTTACCTTGTAATGCAGTATCCAAATGACCAAATTAATGAACAGAAGCAAAACACCTAGCTAGCCAAAAGTACAAATCTATTCCTCGCACAAAAAGGTACAAATCTATTGACCTTTTTTCACCAACAGATGCACAAGTTCAGATCATCAGCGACGCCAAAACTGTACAAATCTATTCCTCGCGCAAAAGGGTACAAATCTATTGACCTTTTTTCACCAACAGATGCACAAACTCAGATCATCAGCGACGCCAACACTGTTCTGTCCGAGATGGACTACAAGTTTTTTGAGATGGACACAATCCAACACTAACTATCAGAGCGTCAGGTGCCGAGTAAATTAATAATACCGTATGGCTCTCGTCAAAGCGCCGGTCAAAAGACAGCATGAATCGGCCGGATTAGGAACAGAAACCTGGCATGCATGCAGGCAGGCAGCGCCGAAAGAAAAGCCTCCTCAAGTTCACACCAAAAGTTGGAACATTTTAGCTCCGGTCGCTCTGACCGTAGCTGCAGAAACTTAAGCACCCATGTCAGATCATTAGCTACGAACGCTAGCTTCTACTCATCAGATCCCGCCGCTGCCATCCCAAGAAGTCGTTGTATACAGAAACTATATACCTACAGTCCTAGACGTCGCTGCATATAGGCTTTGGTTTCTTTACCATGCAATACTGGAGAAGTGGCCATCTGTTGCTGCTGATCCCTTCTGCTAGTTAGTTTCTACCAGTGTTTCCACCAACTTTTCAGCGCTTAATTAGCTTCGCATGCCTTGCCTTGATGAACGCTCTCAGGAACAGAATGATAGTGTTTGTTTGCGCTTAGGCGACGCAGAAGAGGAGAGGCGCTGCTTCCGAGGAGAGGCTGATCATGCCAAGAACGTGCCATGCCATGCCATGGTCCTAGGTATTGTACGTTAATATATGCTTGTACGTGTAAAGTCTAAAGTATGGTCCTTTTCTTCTTTCGCTTTTAGTACTACCTTTTCTTGTGTTTTTAGGCAGAGATGCAGTTTTCTGCAGTGGGCCCGTACATGAATACCAGTCACATGGATGCTGGCATGCTGCACAGCTGCTATCGTGCTTGCCTCCTGCGCGCCATGCCCTTGCCTGGATGGAACACCGTGAAGCTGGGCCATGGGGTTCGTCCGATCATTTGATGGGCACAAGTTCGTCAGGTATGTTGCTTCGAGAGATATGATGGATCTGCTGAACTGGTTTTGGGTTCATTCTTTGCTACCGCGACACGCATGCATGCTTCAACTTGGCTAAGTTTGTTCATCTTATCCCGTGTTCATGTTATGTCGGGTAATAGGTGTTTTCGCCAATCAAGGTACCTCGCAACTCACAAGATGTATCCCCAAACAAGAATCAGAACTTCACACCTTATGTCACCCTAGCAGCTAGGTTCTTCTTAACAAAAATTATGTAACGGAACCGGCATAGATTCTTCGGGATTTTGCCTAGTGAAACGTGTCTGACAGCAGTACTGTTAGGTTCGTGAGCATTTGTAAATCAACCCAACCAGGAGCTCCAAGTTTCCAGTCATGACATAGTGAACGTCAGATAAGGTCCATCCCATTAGTTAAGCAGACTACTAATAAGAACATAGGCATAAGTCCGGTTGCGTTCAAACTAGATAAATTTGCTACAGGATGCAAACCAACAGGATCTGTGTTTCTACGCTATCTTTTAAGGGGAAAAAAAATCCACATCCTAAAACATTTTCAGTTACATGCATGCAGTTCTTCGCTTCAAATTGCTTCAAAAGCCATACCCTCTAGTTTCTCAAAGAGCACGGAAGCTAATATTCAAAAAGAAACATGACAGAACCAGTCAGTATAGATATGTTGACGCATCAATCTTCACTCTTCACCAACAAGTATTCTCTTGGTATTCTTCACAAACACACAGCATTTTCAGAAACAATATCCCATGTTTAGAATTCACTCATGTATAAGAAAAATAAATATATCCTATCGTGATCACCAACACAGCCACGGAAACATCTACAAGTTGAACGGACACGCTTATCTTGCATAGACCAGGAAAAGAATTAAAGACTTATCAACAGAATAATTTGCTATAACATGCTCTGTCTCCCTGCGTGTCAATTGGCACTGACAAGGAAAGCATGCTGGCACACTCCACACTCCACTGTTTCAGAGCCAGAGGTTGGAACCTCAACCTGCAATTCCACATCCATTAATATGTTAGGGACCAACGAACCACCATTATAAGCTATACACTGCATAAATTTTGTGATATACCTGAAGATGGACTGTGCAGGTAGGACATGCAACTTCCCTCATTCTGGTTCCAGATGCACCTCCAGACGCCGAGCCTTTTGACAGAAGAAATTTCAGAATTTTGCAGCACTCTAAAAAATGGTTATACAGATTAAGAACACAGAAGTACCTGAAGACTTACGATTTCTCTCCAGTTCCTCCTGTTGATCAAAGGGTAAAGTTGTCAAATCATGAATTTCACAAAACTAGTTACATTATATTTCAGCTGGTACTGTGCATCCGGATATAGTTTTCAAATACTGCAATAAACAATCTTAGTCTACTTACTGAAGCAATAGACCCTACCAAAAACTGCCAACCTTCCAGAATCATCATACTTCATTTGCAAAAGGTTAAAATGAAATGTTGATCTAATGTTCCTGGAGTCACTTCATAGAATATTGCCCCTTCTCTAACGTCGAAACTCTCGATTAGTTCTATTCTTGAATTAAAATGATGATTTTTTTTTGCAACCTAGCTGGCATTTGATCCAATGGACGAAGTTAAAACAGTTATATCACCAGTTATAATTGGGGAACATAGATGCTGCTCGTGCTGGTCTGTTTGGTTAGAACACATTTCTGCCCTATCAATGGTTGACATTTTGGGCCCCTTTGCTAAAGGTAAGAGTTACCAAATTTGGTCGCATTGAGTGGACTTGGCATGAGTTTGGTTTGCTGCCTAAATTATGACATCATTCCTTTTCCATTGGCATCCTACTTCATCTTCTTGCCACTTAAATGTATGTATCACATAAAGGGTCACCCAGTATATTACCTTAAGTTTTCTTGCAAGATCTCCATGGCTCTGCACTGTGGCAGATCTGTTGGCAGCTTCCTGCGCCATGCTAAGCCGTTGAGAAACCTCTGCCTGTGAAAGATAAGAATTATTACAAAAACACGGCATAGCAATTCCTTACACCGCCAAGCATATTTTTGTACACAAGTACACAACTATTCAAAACTCGGACAGCATTTAGCGCAGTGAAATGCTGCACAGAACACAGCTGCTACACTAATAAGTAATAAACAAATAAATATATGTAAATACTGCTACAAGCAAAAAAAAATACACGATCCACTGAAAAGGATCTGGTTCATTCAGTTTGAAAAACACCGCCAATAAAAGAAACATAAGAAAGAGCTGTAACAAACCTGAAGGCTGACAACAAACCTCTACAACAAAGTCAACTACATGTATAGGGAGAAACACTAAGCAACGCAGCAAATGCTGAAGAGCTGTAGCAAAGCTCAAGACGTAATTATTTTTCCAAATGGCTAGCGACAAAAAATGACAAGTACAAACTGGACGACCTTCTTTTAATAAGGCTGATACACAATATTAGGAGGAAAACAAAGAACTAAGTAAGTAAAGATAACTAACATTAAATTAAGTCCAGTTAATGTACAAATTTTTTTAAACAACAGCATAGTAGCAGAATGTACCATGCATCTGTCGCAAACTCGGACAAGTGGAGCATTATCGTCAGTTGTCAGAGCAATTCTCCCTTGACTGCATTTATCACAGAAGATTTCACCACAGTTCCTACAATGATGCTGGAAAAAAGGAACGAACTCATCTCAACACATTAAAACTTCATTACTCCAGTGGTAACATGTATAGCTGAACAAAGATAATATATAAATTACCCTGCGATTAAAATGACTGAAATCACCAGCACAAGACTGGCACTTCTTAGCAGCCTCATCTGGAACCTAAAAGAGGAGACAGAAAGTAAATTAATTATATTGCACCAATTTGATGAAAAGAACATGAGAAGAAAAGCGATCATAAGATTAATGAGACTGTAACACAATATGGCATAAAATGTCAGGAAGAGGTTAGAGCAATGTTCCAAAATACTTATACAGCTAGTAGAATTGAAGGGAGTGATCTTATGAAATGCTTAATCAAATGGTTAGAAAGTGTATTGTCATGTAAAGGATGAACCAAGAAGCCAAGTACATGCATGCAGCAGGGTAGAGCAGGCATTCCAAAATTATATCAGAGCAAATGGTTTGAGCAAATAAATAAGTAGACTAAAATGGTCCCAACAATCTTATGATTAATATGGAGTAGTAATAGGTATTGTAGCAGCTTATTCTTACCCAATGGTCTTTCACTTCATCAACAGGTTTTGCAAACATCCAATCAAAACCTATTTTCTTCTCATTTGATTGTACCGAGGATTTGCCAGTGTCCACGGTTCCTTTGACTCTTGCATCTTCACCGATCTCCTTAAACTAATTTATAGAATCACAAAAGTAAAAAATAAATGATTAACGTTTTACCTAAGTAAATGCTCAATGTAACATGTACGAGTGACCAAGTGAATCAAACGTAGTGTCAACTAGGTAGTTTTAAGCTAGTAAGCTTTCAGCATTCAGACCAAACTGGTAACACAAATATCAAATATAACATAAAACTTATATCCATTACCAAAAACATATATGGCTACACTAGAATCAGTATAAAACATAGGAGCAATTCAAACACAGCAAGTGTTGGAACAGAATAATTAAAAGATGATAACATAGAACAAAAACGTAGCATGCCATTTTACTCGTTATAACATTGCGTGTCTTAGATATCTGGTAATATTGTTGAAGGGAGAAATTCATTGAAAAAAACACATAATTCGATTCTTTTACTAACTATCTTCAGTCCAAAATATATGTCATATCAGTAAGTTGGTTTTAGTTTGCAAAATCTTGTCGGTTGATTTGATAGAAATACTTTGCATCAAACAACCCTATCAATTGCTTATTGGTAGTAGTATTGATAGACAAATATACAAGGCAAACCATGTTAAAAACTAAAACATTAGCTCCTTAGTTATTCTGAAAGAATGAAGTTAAAGTAACATATAAACTGAAACAGAAGAAGTTACCAATGCAACACAGTAGCATGGCTAGCTAACTAGATTAAATCATTCGACTTCTTGTTAGTTATGACAGATACAGTTAAAATATGAAACATCAATTCTGACAAATGAGCACAAATATAATGATATTAAGGCATCAAGAACAAGGATTATAATTGTTTAAAATATGCATAGGAGGCTAAGCATTGATGGTGACAGGAAAAAATGGTGTCGTTGCAATACCTGCACTGTTGCTGCTGTCACGGTGTCAAGCAAAGTATTGGAAGTATAACTGTTTGACTTCAGCCTGATCCGCTTTGGTTCAATATCCACTGAAGTCTTTGCCCAAAACACAAACACAGTTGAATCTAAAACCTAAATAAGCACAGCGATTAACCATTAGAGTCACCTCACCACTTTATATTCGCGTTGAGAAAATATACACATAATCTTCTGCAACAGCCAAAAATGCTTTTCACCTTACCTCCCATCTCGTCAGTGTATCAAGGGGATAAATCCTTAGGGTCCTGCTTGTGCTGGGATCAAGCATGCGAATTCCATCCAGACCAATCTGCAACAGCACAATAAGCACACATTCATGAATCACAACAATCCTCCTTATCATCTATTTGGAAGAACTCCAAACGTTGTGAAGAAGGCACATTGTAACTCCCAAAGGAAAATAGTGGGCATTGTAGTATAATCTCAAGACTCCCAGACCAAAAATTACACCTATGATGTGTAAATTGATATCTTATCGTTACTGAAGTTGTACCTGGCAGAGAACATCAGTAGGGTTCCCAGCACCCTCCGGCAGCAGCTTAACCCGAAACTTCTGCGCACCGCCACTCGCATCCTCATGGGTATCCGCTTTCGGGACAGCCCTCGCAATCTTCCCAAAGCTCCCACCCAGACTTCCACCACCGCTCCGCGGCTGCTCTGCCCCTCCCGATGAGAGTCCAATTGACCGCCCGTAGTCATCAAACATCGCTGCTCCCGATCGCGTCGGCGCCGTGCCACGCGCCCCGTACGGCTCGGCGCCACCGTCGCCAGTATAGGCGTACGCGCCCTGGTTCAGGTAATCGTCGTCGTCCCCGTACCCAGCAGCCGGCGGCTGGTAGCCTCCACCGTAGTACGGGGCGTCATAGGGAAGCGCCGGTGGGCTGTGTTCCGCAGCCGGAGCCGGCTGGGTGGGCGGCGGGTAGCTGTAGTACGGCGCCGGCGAGGGCTCCGCAGGGTAGGGCGTGGGGTTGTAGGGCGGGTACCCTGCATACTGAGGCGGCTGCGAGTAGGACGGGGCAGAGGGCGGCTGTTCAGAGTGGCCACCGAAGGAATAGGGCGGCGCGGAGGCGTAGCTCCCCGGGATCGGGGGGTCGGTGGTGACAGCGGGGTGGGGGTTCGATCCCGGCGGCGCGTACTGGTGGGGGTAGTAGTGGCCCGCGGGGGGGGAGGAGGCGTAGTCGCCGGTCCCGTGCTGCATCGCCGGTGGATTGGACGGAGCTAGGGCACGCCGACGACGAGGTGGAGGAGCAGGACGGCGACGGCGATTTTCTCGTCTTTTTCTTCTTCTTCGCGAGTTTCGATTCGATTCGTTGCTTCGCGATTGCGTTGGTTTGCACGGGAAGGCAGGGCAAAGAAGGTGGGGGTGAGGTTGACGCGTTGCTTCTGAGTTGGGGATTCACTATGGAAGCGTCTCGGTGTGCGGTGGCCGTTTGATTTGGTCGGCTGGTGGGAGCGGACGACTGCGTTTCCGTGGTGGTCTCGGGTTTTGCTTTGAGTTAGTTTGTTCGCTGGTGTGACTAGACTGCGGGTCCGGCGCGGCGGGCTAGTGTGTGCGTGGATCCAATTGGGCCGTGCACGGGCCGTCAGCCTAAATGGCCCACGTATTTAAGATCTGTCCGGCGCGCCGCAGGTTAGCGTGGGGTGCAATGCAACTAGCTCCCGCCTTAAGCGGCAGCGAAGCATGTAACCCCCAAAGGGTAATTAAGTGGGCCAGCCCGCTAGAGTGGCTTACCTATGTTTTTTTTGAATATTTTATTTTATAAATCCTAAAAAAGTAGGAGAATATCATTTATGAATCATGTTTCATGAAATATATATAGATACATATATAATTTATAATAGAATTTTTTTAAAAATGTATAAAATATATCTTTTTGAAATATCTTTCACCGTCCATACAAAATGTGCATGTGTTTCAGAAAAAAGTTCACTAACTCAGTAAGAATGTTCCATATTTCACAAACGAACATGATATGCTTACTTGTATTAATTTTTCTTGTTGTGATGAAAGGAAACTAATACTATGAGAACAAATCATATGCACCGGTGAACACAAAATTATCAATTGAGAAATTTTGCAAATAAGGCACAAAAAAAGTCTGTAATAGCATAAAAGGCCTATGTATTTAAGATCCGTCCGGGTATAGATCATAGTTCCCTGGGCTATGCGGCGCTCCTCGGCCCAGGCGATGGCGCGGTATGGGTCGTCTGAACGGTAGGGATGGGGACCCGTCTAGCACGGCGGGTTAGTGTGTGCGTGGATCGAATTGGGCCGTCAGCGTAAAAGGCTCATGTATTTAAAATCCTTTCCTTACGGATTGTTAATGCTTTTCCTTTTATCCTAGAAAATAATACCTTTTTTTATCTTGAGATAGCTAACCATGTTTTGATTATATATATATGTATATATTTTGGGTCAAACATACTTAACCCTAACTCCATGACCATCACAAACTTCTAGATCATCCTAGCATCGTAGCCTACATGTGTCAGGTCATTACACATCGAAAGTTCATGCAAACCTCAGGTCTAAGGATATGCTGCCAGATGTATTATACAAGACCTACTTATGATATGTATGAATAAAATATTCCTGTAGTGTCTCATGGTTGATCCATTAAACACTATGTTGTCCAACATATATTCATATTATTGGTTGATATCTAGATTTTTTAATGAAACATAGTTGTCAATCAATACATACGTTAATCTATGATTCATATGTGTGCCTCATGTATATGGGACCGGGGATCATTTACAATACTCCCTCCGTCCCAAAATGTAAGACATATTTTGATTTGCTAAGACAAGACTTTGACCAACAATTACTTCATTAATATATGATTTATTTGATACAAAATCACAACCATAAGTAAGTACTTTTGAATACGAATCTAACGATATCAATTTTATGTCATATAAATTACATACTAATGAAGTAATCATTGGTCAAATCCTTGTCTTAATGAATTAAAATACGCCTTACATTTTGGAACGGATGGAGTAATATATAATTTGACATGCAAGTCACTCGACATGGAATTTCACAAATAAGTCACACAACATTATTAAGGAACGAAATAATAAATTATCCAGAATATCATAAACATGATTTAATACGACCAGCTTTACGATTTTCTCTAGGCAATAGCACCGTCAGGAACTACATGCCAACTACCGTCTAGATTCTCCTATTGAAAAAAACAATTAGTAATAGTCCGCTCTCAGTGAAACTAGCGGATATTCTGCCACGAGCATTGCCCCAGTTCCACTAAGAAAACTGAAAAATTCTCCTCCGAATGCATTCTTTTCGCATCAAATGGCCTCAAATTAGTACCGCCATTATATGCACATGACAAGGACAACAAGACAAATATTTTCTACACTTTTGTTATTTTTCCATGAACGGGCGCCTTTTATACATTTTGATCATTAATTGATCAGCGAAATTCTGGCGAAACCATCAGTCACCTCGAACTATAGGAACGAAATTAGCTTAACCAACCGAACTAAAGAAAAAACATCTTGATTTCTCGCAAACACCAATATGCACAGTCTTACAAAGAATTGAACAGATAAAACAATATCACACCTAATACAAACACATCATTGCTATGGAGTAGTATGTGCGGCTTAGTCGTCCGAGTAATATAATCCTTCCTCCGACGATGACATCCACGACGACGACGACGTCGACGAGGAGACCGAGAGGGACCTCCGGTAGCTGTACAGCACGACGCCCGGCGGCCGCGCCACCCACCCGCCGCGGCCGGACACCGGCACCACGTAGTACTCCGGCAAGGGCAGGCAGAAGAAGATGACGAGGCAGTCCACCAGGCGCCCGAGCCCCCGCACGGGCGGCAGGAACAGCGCGCGCAAGACCTCGTCGGCCCGCAGCCGCCGACGCTGCCCCGGCCGCGGGGGCCCCTGGCACAGCTCCGCCGGCACCCGTGCCGCCGCCGCCAGCCACGCGCTGCTGAACACCATCCGATCGATTCCTTTTCCCGAGCGCGATGTAACCTTGCTTTCTTGCTCGTGTCTCGTCTTGACGGGGGTTCGTGTCGTTGCGTGTGGTTTCTGCGCGGGCGGCCTTTTGTTTGCGTGGAGTGCAGGGGGAGAGAAGAGGTCGGAGTGGTATTTTCGGAGAAGGGAGCGCGCGGGCGCGGGAGTTTATACGCCAGGTCATTTACGTTACGTAGGCGATGGTTCCGCGCGCGCTGGCCGTGCGCCCGTGCGGCGGGGATTCGTGCGTGCCGGTCGTCGTCGTCGCTTCTGCCGCGGGGCGCGCAGCCTGAACCTAGGAGGTTTCGTTGGTTTTTTCGCGTGCGGCGGCCGTGTGTTTGACCGGTTGGTGCCGCAGACGTGCAAATGTAGCCGGATCAGTTCGGTGAATAGTCAGTCGTCTACTGTTGCCTGATCCGATGGCACGAATGCGCTGTCGATCGTTTTACCGTTCTCGCATGTCTGCGTCTACCCGGTGTGGCAGGGCAAACAGTTGCTTCGTCTGAGATCCAGATCATATTCTGATAGGAAGGCCTTGAAGCTCAAAGTTGACCAAACAAACCTTTAAGGAGATGCGCATTGCCACTCATCACATGTTGGAAAGTTAGCATTAGTTTCAGGTAATGCAAGCATACAAGTTTTGGTAATCTGCCGCATCAGTACACAGATATGTGTCAATACTTAAAACGGTATACAAGTCAATACTGCAAAATCAGAACAACAGGATAACTTAAACTAATAAGTTGTTGTACCTCATCAGAACCACCACAAGTGGCTATCAGGATTGCATAACAAGTTACAAGGTGAACAAATTAGGAACATACTACTCTATTCAGAACCAACGCCACCCAATTATGTTTAGCCAGATCAACGCACGCAATCAATCTAAACAAGTACACACAAAAAGGAAGCCTGCCAGCGCTTGACTTATTCTGCACTAGTCTAGTGGAGATACTCCCCAACAACAATGGCCTCATGGATTCCATCGTCTACTCGTGCAGAAAGCCTTTGTCCTCCAGATAAGTAACGACTTGTTCCGTCATGTCAGAAGGTGAAGGGCATACACCATCCACTTCCTTGATCTCAATCTGCAAAGAAAGCAAGCGTCCATGCTTCTAGATGAAGGACAAGCAGTGGCAACTGGGAATACGATGAAATCATGATGTAGTTCTTACATACGTAGCTGTATTAAATAATATTAATTAAACAACTACCAAGAATTATCAATTTAAGTATCTTCCACAGCTGTACATTTGACACTTAGGATGCAGTATTTCGAGCAAAGATCATCCTACGCATTGAACTAGTGTAGTGTAGCCAATAATCATAATCTAACATTTGCTACCCTCTTATGTCCTTCTCAACTACCGAGCATATTTATCATTTTATTTAACATGTTAAGCATGCGTTTGATCCTACATGATTGATTATGTCATAATAAAAGAAAGTGATGAAACATTCTCTATTTTCCTATTCCAATCATAAATGTCAATATCAGTGAGGCCACTGATTTAACATGGACCAGAAGGAACAATTACATTAACACCTTAATAATGCACACTTTGACCATGTGAAGACGATAGCAATCAGCAAATCTAATACGATGATGTACCTCGCAGTTTAATGGTGGTTCATAAGGGTCGTCGATTCCCGTAAAACCTGCAAAAACACATAATTAGAGCTTAAAGCATGAGTGAACTATACATGGTTTAACAAGACAGGTCGAAAAAACTAGTGCGGGGATTATCCTAAAAAAATGGCCAAATTAGAGTCAACAGAGTGAGGATAAGTCTGCCCATATGCTTTCCTTCATAAGATGCTTGGGCTTACACAAGAGTATGAGAAGCAAAAAATACTTCCAGGTTTATTCATTTTACATTCTCAACTAGGTAGCTCCTTACCTCAAAAAAACTAGATAGCTCCTTAACGTAACTTACAAATGCACATACGGACACCCAAAAAAGATGTTTAACTTAAAACATGCGTACACCAACTTGGTATCTCGATGGTCCAAAGTCCAGACCGAAAGACCAGTCCAACAGTTTTTTTGTTTTTAGCATTAGAAATAATGCAACGTGGGAATGATGCAGCTCCTAGAAACTGACAACACAAAAATCAGCTAAACTCGAGGAAATCAGATAGAATTTGAGGCAATTTCGATGTTGTGACGGCTAATTATGCAGTAAAAGCATAGTGAGTTAGTGACAGAACCTAACATACAAAGTATGATCCCACGCTTACTAGATGTATCACCATTACACTGTGGAAAAAGCTGGCTACCCTGATGGTCGATATCATATTAATCTACGCAGTGTGTGCATCGACACATTTTAGCATGGATGTAAGCTTGTATACAAGTTATTGTCCTCATGAAATTGACAGTTTTAAGACTTGGGGAATGGCCGTGTGTGGCATTTTCCTATTCGGGTGTTGCTTTCCAGAAACATGAATAATGTAAGTCAATTTGGTATCAAGTTAAGGTGTGATTCTGGCCTTATAGACAAGTCAGAAATGGTAATTTACATCTCTCAGCAAGACAAGCTAAACTGAAGCATTAAGAACTTAATTATTTACATTTTGGATATCAAGGATTGTATCCCTTCTGGAGAATCTCACCCTTTATTTTTCCTGCACGAGCAAGCTTATAAAGGCCCTTTGGATCCCTTGCTTCACACAATTCCAGAGACATGTTCAAGAAAACCTGCAAAAGTTCGTGGGCGTTCAGTGAGCAGTCATAACTAAAATCCTTGAGGAAGCTAAGTTTACGAGAGAGAAGAATCCCTTACTTCAATAAAACTATTGTCTGACAATAATGCGCGACAAGACTCTCGGTCTCTCCTGTATGGAGATATAAAGCTGGCAATGCACACCAGACCTGCATCTGCAAATAGCTTTGCTACTTCACCTGTTCAAAATAGTTGAAATAAAAAGTCAGTGCAAATGGGTGGAAAATATCAAATAGTAGCATAAGCATGGTTTTGCTGTTTGCCATTTTTGGCCTTGATGAGAACTTCTTTAAATTTACAAATACAATTTCCTTGTTCAGGGGATACTTACCAACTCTGCGTATATTTTCAGCACGATCTTCAGCTTCAAAGCCAAGATCCTTGTTAAGACCATGCCTTAAGTTATCGCCATCAAGAACATATGCAAGCTTCCCTCTTGTATGGAGCTCTCGACCTAATGTGCATGCCAAGGTACTTTTACCTTGACATGGTGAAGTAAAATAATACGGAGTTAGACAAAAGCACTAATAAAGCATCAGCTAAATTACTGTAAATCCATCATTTGCAAATTATCCTTTCAAACAACAGAAAATAGATTGTGATTTCTTGCAATGATAAACATTGGGTGACACGTGAACAAAACACTAGGAAGCATAATGAACATCAACCACGTAGATAGCATGATATTAGCTTACAGTGCTCTTTGGAAACTTTACAGATTTGCCCTTCATAACCTGAAAGTTATTTTCTGAATTCGTGGGAAGTGAAAATAGGTTGTTCAATTCAAGCCATATTATCAGAAGTCAATATATTCACATGACCCTCTCAAATGAAGCTGGCCATTTAGGACAGAGTGCACACCGCTTGAACATCTCATTCTGAGCAACTAAACTAACTGATGAATTGAATAATTGAATATGATGTAACCTATGAAGATGAAGTAAACAATCTTTCAATATTACATAACAAACAATAATGATATGAACCATTCAACAGCTAAATTATGAAGATAGCAAGAATTGTATCTAAAGTAAAGAAATACCGGTCTGTAGAAAAAAATTGTAGTTGAAATGATCCATACTTGAACAACTCAACAAATGCACCAGCATTCCAAGAGGGGACAATGCAACAGTTTCGGACAAATTAAGCTTTATTTACCTGAACCGCTAAGGCCAGTAATCCAAACAACGCAACCTTTCTGCTTCAGTAGCTTCTGCCGATCAGTCTTCCCAACTGGGCAATCATGCCAGAAGATATTTGATGACTTCGGCACAGTGGATGACATTTCCAAAACTCTGTCCTCACCTAACGTATGATTACAACACTTCACATGACAATATGAACAAGCAACATAAAACTATAAATTTCTTTACAAGAGAACTAAAAAATGAAATGCTAATGAAAAGCACAAGCCAGCTCAGTTCCCAGCTCTGATACCCTCATTTGTCTGTTCACAAGGCCCTAGCTAATAGTGTTGCAAGTCTCTATTTTTCAACCTTGCCCCAGTGCAGCTTCCCAGAATGAGATTGGTGTCCTTCTTGGAGCCATGGCCTACGTTCATCTCAACGAAGGGGTTGCTGATAGACGTCTTTCAAAGGGATCATCTCACCCTGTCACCTCACGAGGTATCTACTATCTCCATGTGTAGAATGCTGATAGCATCTGGCACAATTTCACTCCATCCACGTGGAAGCAATCTGTCTGGCTGTTTCGCGAGAACAGGCTTCCAACTCCTGTTGAATCTCGGTCACTGCACACTGCCCTTTCTGTCCTGCAATTGAGACCCAAGATCACCTCCTGCGGGGCTGTGTTCATGCCGCTGCCATCTGGAAAAAACTAGGCATTCCTTGGGTTCAAACAATGCTGGATGTTCACCAACTATGGATTTCGGGAAGTTGTGCCTTCCTGCCTGATCATGGACCCCTGCGTACCACAATCATGACCGCTTGCCTCTGGAACATTTGGAATAATAGGAAGGGCAAAGTTTTCCAGGATGATCAACTCCTCTGTTTTCATGGGATATGCTTCTTTGGAAATCACGATGTCCCAAACAATTCATGTCTGTTTCTCTTGAGAGCAGTAGTATTTTGATATAAATCAGCCAAATAGTTACTACGCGGTAATTTGGTTCAGGTCGGCCTAGCACGGTAGAGCCTAAGTAGTCCTCCAGGAAATAAATTTTTTCCTCAAGCAGTAACTGTTCTTTCTTATGTTCCGCGAGCTATAGCGAAATTGGCTACCAGTCAGCAATGTAAACAAATTAGGCGGATTGTGCATTCTAGCCCCTCGGTCAAACTTTTTACAGAAAACAATTCCACTAGGTATTATATTGTGATGGCAAACCACCCCGAGACAAGGGCTGAACAGATTTTTCTAACATGATTAGTTAAACAAGTGCGAAAACCGCCCCTAAAACTAGAGCTGACCCGATTGAAAACATGACCAGAAGAAATGATTCAAGTGACTGAGAACTGCGGGAAGAAGAGGCGGCAGCCACGCCCCCGCTGTTCTGCAATTCGCGCAAGGGCTCGTCCAAATGCAACTGAAATTTCACGCGGCCACGCTCCTCGATCACCAAGCAGCAACCGCATTGGATCAAGTCATCAAATAAGCAAAAAGAAAAGGAGAGGCAGATACATGCCTAGGCTGACCCCGACGGGCGTCTCACTTGGTCGGCCGCCGGCGCATTCAACGAGGGGGATCGGGCTCGGGCTCGGGATCGGAGCGGCCGTCCCTCGCGTGTTATCCAACACGCGTTCGAAGGCGAGAGGTGGGGGAGGGGGCGCGGGCGTCGGAGGCGGAGGCGGAGCTGCGGGACGAGCAACCCTAGATTCGCTGGGCTCCGGGTGCGGGCGACCGCAGGAGTCGGGCTATCACCACAGCTCGAAGACGCGGCACGCGGTTTGCGAGGGAGGGGAGGGCACCAGCAGCACGCGTGGTTGCGGAGTTGCGGAGGAGGCGGGGAGGTAGGCAGGCAGCCAGTGGCAGTGGCACGCGGGCGCGCGAGGCCTGCTGCCTCCATCGGTGAAGAGTGATGGTTACAGCGGTTTCTTTGTTTTTCTATTTTGGTTTTCTTTTTACCTTAGGTGCCTCCGCTCCCTACTGTTACTCCGGTGAACTTTCTTTTTCCTTCAACGAACTAAGAGTTTTCAGAATTAATATTAAAAGTTTTAAAATACCGAAAGGTGTAGCTGAGCGCCACGACACGTTTTCTTCTAGCTTACCTGAGAGGTCATAAGCAATTCAACTAAAACCTCTTTTCACCTTTAATATCTGAACATCCGATAAAAGAATCATCAAAGCTTTCGCCTCCTTATGTAGATGAGATAATGGAGACTTGTTCACCTCTCTTATCTTCAGTGCAACAATTTGACTCCACAATACATGACATGTAGATTAGTCCATTCCACTGACAAATGGAGGGCTTCAACACAAGCTAGTGCTTGGCCTCCTCCGCGCTTGAACATCTCCGAATAAATTTTCATGAAGATAGATGGAAATTCACCTCTACAATTACGTACAATGATCCAGATACTAGCTTATTTCATCTCCTTAACAAGCTCGCATCAACATTCCTCTTTGCCCAACTCTCTAGCGCCAGCAACCAACGACGGTTGGCTTCACAGTGATTAAGAATTGGCGGGGCAACAACGTTCACGTTTCTTTTTTCCTTTGACAACATTCACATGCTGAACTAGGTTTTAACCCTCAGCTTGGCCTTAATTAAATTGGTGCCAAGTTCTTCCTTGTCATCATTTATTGTTTAAGATATAAATTTGCGGTACGTAATGTACGATTATTTCAACAGAATTTTATCTTGCTGCCTTTAAACTAGACGGGTAAACATGTTTGCAAGTGCACGTCCCGTGAATAATTTATATTTGGTGTTTACTTGATCGCTAGTACTCTGCTTGATTTTGCAAAAAGGGAAAACTGAAAAGCGCACACCACACAAAAAAAAAGAACTGCAGAGGCCAAGGAATATTTTTGCAAAGCAGAGGCCAATGAATTTTGCTTATATTTATACGTGTGCTTCTACGTATTGGCCTCGGATCTTGTTCAATTCTATACTACCCAAAATGGGCCTTTACTCCATCTCAGGATCATCGAATCGTCGGTCCTAGCACACCCGTATGTTACATGTATTTTATTTTTGAGAGTTTTACATGTATTTTTGTGCAACCCTCATCTTGCACACCCACATGATGTTTACATGTAACTTATATGCAAACCGCATCTCGAGATTGTGCTTGTTCTTTTAGCAAAACGGGTGGCAAATAATCATGTCACGAGGAACCATGTGCAGTGGCTCTTGCAAGACGTCTACTATACCGTTCCATTAGTGTGTTTATGCATCATGCAGTAGATAGATCACAAACGAGCCAGCCATCATATTTGACCGGTCAATAGCGGTTCTTTACTCTGAGACACTACTGCACTGCACATGCATGATAAACATGGCATATCGTTATTCGTTCTCTCGCTGTGCACCTTTGCATCTCTGCAAATTATCGAACTGATCTAGCTTTAGAAACCGCTTTGCTGACTTACTAATCGGCTATACTAACTTGGTTTTACACTTAGACTTCAAAGTGGCGGCCTTACAGAAGAATTTAGCACCAAAAGCGATTCACTCATATGATCACACGCATCTATAGGCGATCAGCAGCAAACGTTTTGCTGAGATTAACAGCCGTTGGAAGAAAAACGCAGCGAATGCTTTGAAACAACGACTCTTATTACATTCCACCATACGAAGATGTCAAGACGCATCAACCAGCCATGATGAACATACCATCTCAATGAATAAAGCAACCGAAGAACACATCACTAGAGCGAGAACGGACCTCAGAACTTCGCCTCTACGTACACACCGCCCAAAGCAAGGCCGGGCGCGCTCCGTTCCCTCGCCGGTCCGGCCAGCCGGCCGCCGCGACACCCGATCGCCGCCGCGCGGTCGCGGCACGCACGTCCGCGCGCTGTTCAGGCTGTGCAGCTCGCCAGCGATCTCGCTCGCTACTCGGCGCCTTGGTCGTCGAAGTTGAGCGCGTAGCTCTTGGAGTCGTAGCTGAATGCCAGCGGCGCCTTCCTCCTCCGCGCTCCTCCTCCGTCGCAGCCCCTCCTCCCCGCCATGATCTCCTGCGCCATCGCCTTCCACCGCAGCTTCGCCCTCTCCGACCGCTCATCGCCCTCGTTCAGCGCCTTGTACTCCAGCCGCCGCCCCGACGACGCCCTCGACAGGGACCGCCCGAAGCAGCCGAAGCTCTGCGGGATGTACTCATCGTCACACGCCATCGCCGTCGCCCCCGCCGTCTGGTGCACGAGGCTGGCCATGGAAATGCGGTGAAAGATCAGAGGAAGAGGATGCGAGAGTGCTACCGTGTGGATGGATGTTCCGGGCACAGTGCGTAGTCAGGCCAACTGTGCAGGCGAGACGATCATATGCAGGTTTGCCGGCTTGTGGTTTGTTAGATCCAGAGATATATAATGCCTGGCGATGAACTGTCCGATCAAATGGCGCCATGGCACATGTCTCAAGATCTGTTGTTTATTGGGCGCGATCCTTAAAGAAATGACAAGATGCTGTACCGGAACGTCCTTGTTTATCCTGCATCTGGCGCCATCAGGGAATTTTCTTGCCCGCCTTTGACTGACCGGAACGTGAAAGTATGTTGGATACTCAAGAGGCTAAAGCTGTAAGATGGAAATAATAGGTAGAGGTGTAGTAATAAATGGCATCTCAAATTCTCAATCCACCAACTTGAACTGCCGACGTTACACAGGAGAGTAATAAGGATACTGGAAGTAAGTTTCTGAAGAGTTACATGGTTTGGTACTGGCTAGTCTGAGATACTATTAGCACCCTCACAAAAAATGAAATAATATCAGTATATAAGCACATGGTATAATGCAAAGATGCCTACTCCGTGAGCAGAAATGATGAAACCCCAGTTGTTAAGCACCAGCTTTATAGAATAAGCATGCTGGTATCACTGTATTAGTAAGCCAGTGGTGAAGTGGTCCAACACCTAGAATAGCAATGTCAGCAGCATCTCCCGTAAACAAATCTGCACACCGAGCACGATACCAGCAGCACACTCGAACCAACTGTCCGGCTTGATTAAACCATTCACCCTGTCATGTTGACATGCATCTTGGCATCACCCAAGCTAACCCCTCTGTTCTCTTCAACCAGCTTAAAGAAGCAGAGCTAGGTCCAGTGGCCAAGTCTCCTAAACACAACACTTGGGATGTATGCAAGTTGAGCAGCATTGCCCGTAAATAAATATATAGCAAACAAATCTACAGGGCAAGTGCGTACGATATCTGCAATCTATTCAGATCAAGCATCAAACTCGATTAGAATCATACACAATTATTCAGTACAGCGGCGCGGATACGACAACGTGATAAGTCGTAGCTGCTTTGTTTGATCAATCATTGTAACGCATGGATGCGTTTTAGCCTTGCTGTTAATTAGCAATCAGTTCTTGTTATGCTAGCATTGCTATATGTACAAACACCTAGAGACAAGATGCATGATGTCTGATTATTCCATGTGTGACACCATCAAAATGTTGGACTATATCAGATTTGCAGATCTTTGGGATACAGTCCCAACCTAATACTCAGTCTATTAGTTAACTTGACGCTCTTACAGCTCTTGAATCATTATGGGCCAAAGAATTAGAAAGGGAACTATTTGCCAAGAAATCCTTTTGTATTGTCAGTTATATGGGATGTCACCCCTATATTTGGAGCTCTACTTGCCAGCCATGATACAGTAATCAGCAAAGCATGTTTACCAGATGTTCACTGGATCATTCACCAAGTAAACACCCCAATTAAGAACTAAGACATGCTCTGAACAATCGATATATCACCAACCAAAAAACTTGACCACACGAACTCATTAGACAATAGATAAAGAATTCCTTTTGGACTGCTAGGGACAATAGATGTTCATGTAGTTGGAGCTCTGCTTCTAAGATACTAAGTCAAAACATCATAAGCAATGTCCACTAGCACATTGACCAAGGAAACACCGCAACCAAGAAGAAGACATGGTATGAACAATGGATTTATCACTAACTAAAAGACTTGGCCCAGGGAATTTGATAGGTTAGAACTTGGTACCAAGGCATGGTGGCTGGCTAGCTGGAACAAAGAAATGTCAATGAAAATCTCCCACCCAACGCTAGTAGTTCTGCAATCAAAATACGAATTCCCCCACAATACTTATTGCACGTTGCATCATTACGGTCCTGATATGAAAATTCATCCTTCAAGTAAGTTTAGCACTAAATGCTTGTAGACTCTAATGTTTACACCATGGACTATGCATAACCGCACAGATAGAGCTGTCGAACTCATTTGAAAGTCTGGAACAAGAAAGCAGCATTCACAAATCAAGAACTCTCTGAAAGTTTCTTTACGTCGAAAGCAAACCTAGTTTGTATCATTTGTGGGATCGGGACAACAAAAAAGGACTAAACATGAACAACACATTGCCAAGTTTTTTGCTTCATTGCAGGATTTGTGATGACAATACATCTCTCGACCAACCTACTCAATGTTATACCGAACTCCAAAACATTGTGAATAATCTCAACTTACAAGGACCAAAACCTGATCCAGTCTCAGTAAACTCTCAAGGTGCATGAGAGGTAGGTTTAACACCTTACATTCCTAAAAGCATCACCTACTACTTAACACAAAACAGAAATCCAAAGCTGTAGAGAATAAAGTCAAAGAACCGAAGCTTAACCGAATCCTCCGCTTCAGGCAACGAGGGTGCTCGCGGTGGTGGACTCGTACTTCCAGGCGGCGGGGATCTTCTTGGTGAGGCGGTAGTAGCGGGTGAGGCGGTGGACCCTGCTCTCAACGAGGATGAGCCGGAACTTGGCGTCGACGTCCGTCCTGTTCCTCTCCAGGTGCTTCCTGATCGCGACGGCCTTCTTGATCAGGAAGTAGAGGTCCTCGGGCATCTCGGGGGCCAGCCCGCGGGCCTTGAGGACGCGCACGATCTTGCCGCTGGTGACGCCCTGGCACAGCGGGATGGCGTGGGAGTCGCGGAGCATCACGCCGATCTGCGACGGCAGCTGGCCCTTCTTGGCGGCCCGCACGATCATCTCCTCCACGTCCGGCGCGGCCGTCTTGACCCACCCGGGGGCGTCCCGCTTGTAGGGGAGCACAGAGGAGGACATGCCCTTCCCGTGGCTGTGCATGCGGCCCATGGCGTCGAGCGGCGTGCGGCGGCGGCGGGGAGGGAAAACCTAACAGAAATGGGAAGATACCCTTCCCTTCCAGGTATATTGGTGTAGCATTACAGAATGGGCTGGCCATGAAAATATTCAATCAGCCCAATAAGAGCTTAAAAGATTAGCAATTCATTTTGGCCCATATGTGCTGTCCGAAGCAGTAAGGGTCCAACCCAATAATAAACTCTTCAATATTCCCTCCTCTTTTCCTTTTCTGTCTTAAATTTCTTGAGTTGTTTCTTTTCTTTTATTTTTATTTTTTCATTTGGTTTATATCTTCTTGGATACATTCGTGAGAATTTCTTTCCATTTTCACTCTATTAGTAACGTTAAAGTGTTCCATGAGTGCTATACATATGCTATATTTTTTTCATCTTTATCACTAGGTAATGTGTTGCTCCATGAAGACTTCCTACTTATTAGCTGGTCTTTTTGTTATGTGAATTGTTCCATGAGCACTATCATTTTCTTCCACTAATAGTCATAGATTGTTTCACTACAATTGCATATTTATACATAAGTAGGAATCTTATATTTATTTCAAGTATATTTCTCTTTGTTCCACGGAATATTTATTTTTGTTCCATTGGTATCCAATCCGACATTGAATAATTAAGAATTTTCCTATATTTTTTACAAAAGTATCCAACAGTCTATGTCTTACTTGATCATTAGCCATTAAGAGATCAAAAATATATCTTCCATCAACAGAAAAAGAATAAGTATTCATTTGATCTTGATTCTTGTGGAGCGAACTTGATTTGAATCCCGCCCTCCTTCAAATATGATATCTCTGGACTTCCCTATAACAACTACAAGGATTTTCTCTAACATAAAACTTCTCGGCTTTTACCCATTTTTATAAAAAGAAATTTGGAATGAATATGTCATTCAATTTGGTAGACAAAGTAGTAAAGATTTTATCGAAAACTTACAACAGCTTGCCAAACAATATATTGTATTTGTTCCATGAGAAAGGATTAGCGACGTGAAATATGAACAACTTAAACAATCGAGAGACTAGAGCATTCGCCAGTGAACTGGAAGACGAGGGTTTTAATTTTGTTTCTTTTTCTCCAAACTTCACGATGCATCACAGTATGACTATGTAAACATATACTATTCATCTACCACTAATTAATCTCGAAGCAATGCCTTTTCCCGTTGCTCACACTAAGCAGTTTCCTAAATGGTTCGTGTATTCCGTATAGCCAGCTTTCTACTTCGTCACATGGCCGCACGTCAGACGCCCACCGTCTTTTTCATACCGCTTAGACAAGTGGATACATAGAATTAGCTTCCCTGCTATGACATCGAGCAATGCTTGCACGGTTGGTCGCGACACCGGTGGAGCATCACGAGATCGCTGGTCTTCGGATCCGGAGGAGCACCAAATATCTCACAACAACGCTTATCTTCACAAGATTGGCCTGGTCCATTGAACTGCAAACCCAGCCCAAGAAGAGACCAACCTTACGCTGCACATACTACGCGCAGAATTGTTATACCTGAACAATGTCGATATTATCTAGTGTTATGTCCGAAGAAATATTAGCTCTGGTGTTTTGCGCAACCGATGACAAATTATGTGGCGCAAATGGTAATATGCCAAGAAAATTTTATAGTATTCAAGCCAAATCAGAGTGATAAATTGTCTTACATTTGAATCCACGTGAGGCTGCCAGGTGACAATAGCTCCTCCCTAGATGATGCAATTGTTAATGTATGTACGTATATATTCAGGTTGTTAGGTTATTGTGATCCAGCCGTATGTAATCCTAACTACTTGTACCCTGTAAATCCTAACCTATGTGGTATATATATACAAGAGAGCCGCAGCGTTTAGTCTGCGTGCATTGTCTCACAATTCCATCGTCCAATCTTTCATGGTATCAGAGCTTGTCAAAAGATCTGATCGTTCCCTCTGTTAGTCATGACAAACACCAATAGCACCGCCACCTCCCAAACCTCATCTCCGGCAACATCGGCTAACGTCACGTCCGTCATGGCCGGCTCCATCTTGTCCACGTCCCTGATCGTCAGCGCCAAGCTCTCAAGGGACAACTACATCCTGTGGAGGACTCAAGTCGTCCCGATTCTCTGCGGTGCCAACCTGATGGGCATCGTAGATGGATCAATCGTGGCTCCACCCAAGCTCATCGCCACCACAACTGACGCTGGTGCAGCGCAAGTGCCAAACCCTGAGTACATGAAGTGGGTGCAGATCAATCAAGGTTTGCTGGCCGGCCTTCTGTCAACACTCACCACCGATGTGCTGGGTCAGGTGACCCTTCTTGCCACAGCGCGCGACGTCTGGATGATGCTTGAGCGCATCTACTCGTCAACAAATCCGGCGAAGGTAATGCAGATTCGTATGCAGCTAACTAATCTGCAGAAAGGCGATCTTTCGGCGGCGGCCTACTTCCAGAAGGTCAAGGCGCTGACCAACTCCATGGCTGCCATTGGCAAGCCGCTTGGTGATGAGGAGGTCATCGCCTACCTCCTGCCCAGGCTCGACTCAGAGTATGACTCTCTGGTCGATGCTATCTCGGCTCGTGAGGGGGAGATATCCCTCAGTGATGTGTACGCGCTCTTCGTCAGCCACGAGACTCGGATTGAGATGCGTAACAGTGTTGCGCAGCTCAATCTCAATTCATCTACCAACTTCTCCGCTCGCGGCGGCTGCAATGGAGGACGCGGTCGTGGCGGCGGTAATGGAGGTCGCGGCGGAGGCCGCGGCAACGGGAACGGCAATGGCAACGGTGGCGGCAACAATGTCAATCGCGGTGGCGGTAATGACAGTGGAGACCGCAATCATAGCGGCGGTGGTGGCCGTCCGAACAACAACAACTTCAACAACAACTTCGGCAACTTCGGCAGTGGAGGCGGTGGTGGTCGTCCAATCTGGCATATTTGCTTCCGCCCGGGGCACACCGCGCTGAAGTGTTATGATCGCTTCGATCACTCGTTCCAGGCCGAAGATCCTCGCGTTGCCAACTACACCGCCAACTCAAACACCGGGTACCATGTTGATAATAACTGGTACACTGGCACAGGAGCAACAGATCATATCACTGGTGATCTAGACCGCCTCACTGTGCGTGATTGCTATAACGGCCGCGAGCAAATTCAGACTGCAAATGGCACTGGTATGTCAATTTGTCACGTTGGTAGCACTCAGCTAAATACTCCATATAAATCTCTTGTACTTAATAGGATTCTTCATGCGCCTAATGCCTCAAAGAACCTTCTATCTATTCATCATTTTGCTAAAGATAATAATGTCTTTTTTGAGCACTATCCTAACTCTGTTCTTGTCAAGGATCTTGCAACGAGGAAGGTTCTTCTTCGCGGCTCATGTAGAGGTGGTCTCTATCCCCTAGCGTTGTCATCACCTCAGCCTTCTTCATCACCAGCCGCTCTCCACATCACCAAACTCTCCTAGGCACAGTGGCATCAACAACTAGGGCACCCGTCGTCAGTTATCGTCCAAGAAATTCTTCATAGGAATCGTCTTTCGTTTATCCCAAATAAAAACAATAGTGTGTGTGATGCTTGTCAGATGGGGAAAACCCATCAACTCTCATTTCCTGAGTCAAATTATGTTGCTTCAGCTCCTCTTGAATTGATTCATTCAAATGTATGGGGGCCTGCAATTAATTCTTCTAGTGGCTATAAGTATTACGTGAGCTTTGTTGATTCCTTTAGCAAATTCACTTGGCTGTATCTTCTCAAGCGCAAATCTGAAGTCACTAAATTTTTTTAGCAGTTTCAGGCCAAAGTGGAACGTGCTCTTCATCGTAAAATTGTGAATTTCCAGAGTGATTGGGGAGGCGAGTACCAGGGGCTTCATCCCTATCTCTTGCAGTGCGCATTCATCACCGTGTCTCCTGCCCACACACACATCAGCAAAACGGGACGGCTGAGCGAAAGCATCGCCATATCGTAGACATGGGCATCACCTTATTAGCGCATGCCTCGCTGCCTCTCAAGCTTTGGGATGAGCATTCCTCACATCCTGCCATCATATTAACCAGCTGCCATCACCTAATACTCATCATAAATCGCCTCTCGAAATTCTTTTCGGTGTCACCCCCAAATATAATTCCCTTCGTGTCTTTGGCTGTGCATGCTGGCCGAATTTACAGCCCTATCAAAATCACAAACTTTCCTTTCGGTCACAGCGTTGTGTTTTCAGTGGCTATAGCAATATGCACAAGGGATACAAGTGCCTAAACCCCTCCACTGGCCGTGTGTATATTTCACGTGATGTCAAGTTCGATGAGTGTGTCTCCCCGTTTGCTGAATCTGCCCTGTCTAGTGTGTCATCTCCGGTAATAGAAGCTACACTTCTTCATGCTTTGATTCCTGTTGCACCGGTGCCATCTCCTCCCAGTGAATCGAGTCCCCCGCCTAGTCCAGCTCAGCTCTCACTAGCACACACGCCCAGTGCACGCTCTCATTTCATGCCACAATCCACTCCACTCGGGTCCCCTGATCACACTTCTAGTTCATCGTCTTCGGCTGAGGGCTACCAATATGACAATTTGGCAGTGTCATCGTCTAATGCATCTGACCCTGCTCCTGAGTATGTTGTGGATGTGCAGGTTCCGGTTCAAATAACCGCTGATGGTGAGCGTCGGGTCACGCGGCTGCAGAACAACATTCGTGTCCCGCGGGAACCCAAAGATGGCACCGTCTTCTATGATCCTCGCAAGTGCACGTTTCTGGCTGCTACTGCGGCCGCTGAGGAGCCCGCTTCTTACGAGGATGCTTTGGCGTCTCCGCCGTGGCACTGCGCAATGGCCGACGAGTTCGCCGTGCTCCAGCAGAACAAGACCTGGTCCCTTATTCCTCGGTGTCCTGGAATTAATGTTGTGGACTGTCGCTGGGTGTTCAAGCTGAAGCGTCATGTTGACGGCTCCGTCGAGTGTCACAAAGCCCGTTTGGTTGCCAAGGGTTTCCATCAACGGCATGGAATCGACTACGATGACACCTTTTCTCTGGTGGTCAAACCGGCGACCGTCCGCCTTGTGCTTTCTGTTGCTGTTTCTCGCGGCTGACATATTTGTCAGGCGGACGTTAAAAACGCTTTTCTTCATGGCGTTCTTCGGGAGACTGTTTACATGACTCAGCCGCCAGGGTTCGAGGATGGTCATCGCTGTGATCATGTTTGCAAGCTGGAGAAGGCCATCTACGGGCTTAAGCAGGCACCACGGGCCTGGTTTGCTCGCCTCAGCTCGGAGCTTCAGGGACTTGGTTTTCGCTCATCGACAGCAGACTCTTCGCTCTTCGTTCTTCCAGAGGCTACTATTGTCATCTATGTTTTGGTTTATGTTGATGATCTCATTATCACCGACTCCTCTCAGACCGCTATCAATCAGCTCCTTCGCTGGCTGCACACCGCCTTCGCCATCAAGGATCTTGGTCCCCTCAATTACTTCTTGGGCATCGAGGTGACTTCCGATCCAGGGGGCTCATTCTGTCTCAGCGCAAGTATGTGCATGACCTTCTACGTCGAACTAACATGGAGAGTTGCAAACCCGTAAGCACACCTATGTCTAGTACAGAGAAGCTAGCTCAACACACTGGTACTCCTCTCTCTCCGATGGATGTGACCAAGTACCGGAGCACCGTAGGAGCGTTACAGTACCTGTGCATCACCAGACCCGATCTTGCTTATTCGGTGAATCGTGTCTGCCAGTACATGCAGGCTCCGACTGATATTCATTGGGGAGCAGTCAAAAGGATCCTGCGGTTCTTGAAGTTCAGTGCAGCTGATGGTCTACGAATACACCGCTCCCGGTCCCTCCAGTTGAGCGCCTTTTCAGACGCGGACTGGGCTGGCTGTGCGGATGATCGGCAGTCGACCGGAGGGTTCGCGGTGTTCCTCGGAGCGAACCTTGTCTCATGGAGCGCAAGGAAGCAGCCCACAGTCTCAAGGTCAAGCACCGAGTCAGAGTACAAAGCTCTCGCCAATGCAACTGCTGAGTTGGTCTGGATTCAGTCAGTCCTACGAGAACTCGGAGTAACACAGTCTCGTCCTCCCTTGTTGTGGTGTGATAATCTCGAAGCAACCTATCTCTCGGCGAATCCCGTCTTTCATGCTCGTACCAAGCACATAGAGGTTGATTTTCACTTCGTCCGAGAGAGAGTTGCACAGAAGGCCTTGGAGATTCGTTTCGTACATTCTGGGGATCAGCTAGCTGATATCTTCACCAAGGCCTTGCCAACAGATGTGTTTGGACGTCTTCGGTCCAATCTCAACTTAGTTACACGTAGCTGACATTGAGGGAGGGTGTTAATGTATATACGTATATATTCAGGTTGTTAGGTTGTTGTGATCCAGCCGTATGTAATCCTAACTACTTGTACCCTGTAAACCTTAACCTGTGTGGTATATATACAAGAGAGCCGCAACGTTTAATCCGCGTGCATTGTCTCACAGTTCCATCGTCCAATCTTTCAGCAATCACGTAGAAATTTCATCGTTAAATTATTAGCTGTCTTTTGCAAACCAAAGGAAATCCACGTGCACGATTCAAGACTACAAATTAGGTGAGGCATTGCTATCAAAAATAGCGATGGCTAAACATGCAGGCTAAAGTTTACGGCCAATCATGTTCAGCATGCTGCTTTCTGGCATGATCATTAAGTGATGAGTGACAAGGCAGCTTTTCAGAAAGCTACTTTGTTCTGCAGCACGTCACAAAACTGCGCAATGCGATTTCAGCAAGCAGAAAACTCGTGGTAAATTTTCTAACTTTTATTTCTAAATTTCCCTTTTTCTTGTGATAAGAACGAGAGGGAAGACAGCATGCATCACACAGTCAGGTAAAAGTATGAGCATGAACTGTATCCTTAGAAGATCCATCCGATAGTTATAGTCTTACTCACTACACGCCTCCTTGATTCGCACGAGAATAAGTAATATAAGTTATTTGGTTGCAACACATAAAAAATACTGAAAATTTCTTTAATGATTAGGTATTTGTCATAGTTGTAGTAGACACAAAAATATTCATGACATTGGACTTAATGATTTTTTTCTCTAAAATTATTTGCAAAGTAGTATGTGACGATGATATAGCACCCGGGTATCGTCAAGGAGGATAAAGCTGGCCATCCGGGCATAAGGTAGGCCAGGCCGACTATTCGGGGTCCGACTACAATACGGGGGCGCATCATCGACTTGGAGTACAAGACATGGACACGTGTCTGCCCGGAATCCCGGGTGGTGGTTGTAACCGATTAGGAAACATATATGTAAGCCGATCCGGACTCTTGTAACTCTATCCCGGCCGCCTATATAAGGCCGGGTAGGGATCCCCGGATAGGTAGACAAAAAATAGAGCTCTCAGATCATCTGATCATAGACATAGACACAAACCCTCATACGGGATACATCAATACCAGCCACCAAACACAGGACGTAGGGTATTACCTCTCCTCGAGGGCCTGAACCTGTCTAATCATTGTCTCCCGTGTGCACCCATCTAGATTTGCTGTGCTCACGCCGCCCCGTATTCAGTATTGTCGGAATAATACTCCGACAGTTGGCGCGCTAGATATGGGCTGGGCGTATAGATCCATTTGAACAGATCCAGATGGGTTTCTTCAACAACGACGGTGACTTCGTTTCGGGCCTGGTCATGAGCTTCGACCCCTGGACCTCCGCCGCCACTCCAGGATAAGCTCTCCGATTCGGAAAGCTCGACTTCATCGCCGACTTGCTCGGCAGGCTCTACCTCGGCGACTCGGCTTCCAGCCAGTTGCCTGGGGGCTTCATCGCCGGCCTCATCGCCGACTTGCTTGGCAGGCTCTACCTCGGCGACTCGGCTTTCAGCCAGTTACCGGGGGCTTCGTCACCGACTTCAACGCCGACTTGCTCGGCAGGCTCTACCTCTGCGACTCGGCTTCCAGCCAGTTGCCCGGGGGCTTTGTCGCCGACTTCATCATCGACTTGCTCGGCAAGCTCCACCTCGGCGACTCGGCTTCCAGCCAATTGCCGGGGTCTTCATCGCCTTTAGTGCTCGGAACCTCATCCGAGTTGACTACTTCGGCGATCAACTCCAACAACCTGATCGCGCTCGAGTCAGATCTACTACTCGGGAACGGGTCTTCACCCGTCGAATAGAGATCCCGACTGGTTGGTACGATCGAGTCCCTTTTACCCGTCCTCGACTACGACTCGGACGGCTTCGAGAGTTCGGGAAGCCACCATCCTTCTCGGGAGGACTTCATCGCGGACTCGGATGCACCGTACGTTGCCACCCGACTACGTCCGGGGGCTTACCGACTGAAGGATAAAGACGGTAACCTTGTCACCAACGTTTGGAATATTGAACAACTATGTCGCTTCTATGCTTAAGCTTTGTATTTCCATATTTTAATTATGAATAAGTGAATAGATATTTCTTTGCTCCATCCGAGTAAATTTTGGGGTTCCCGATTGGCCTGCTATGCATGCTCACGGCTACGCATAGTGGACACTCGGGGGCTACACCACACTGGGTGCGCCTAAGCGCACTCGGGCTCCTTTCTTTCAATAATTATTTTAGTACTGTGTAAACAGCTCGGCGTTGACTTTTCGTCTTCGATCGCCGGTCTATGCCACAACCCTGCGCTACATGGGAAACAGCCCACGGCTAATCTCAACACAATGGGGGATACGACGGGTCGGCAAGAGCACACACAAAGGGCTAACTTACACATGAACGAATCTTTACGAAAGAAGAGATTAATAAACATGACACAAGTTCACCAAAACATGCAAAGTCATACTCGGACTTCCCGAGTACTTAACATGCATTTGCGAATGGTTCATATATTTATTCCTACTTCTACAGGTTAGCACGGTCGGCGAGGGCGTTTCGCTGCAGCATGGCCCTTCTCCTCCTCCATCAACCTCGAGAAAATCATCAAGACCCTCCGCTCGGTTCCACGAAGCGAGTGGAGGCTCGGGGGGCTACACCCACTAGGTGCACTGTTCGTGCCCCCAGTGTGAAATCCACAAGACAACAAGGAACCTCCGTCTGACTGCTCTAGTCGGACACCGAACAACTCGGGACCGAAGCACTACAGCCTGTATTTTGGTTCTGACGCGAATTCTGATGGTATTCCCCTAGAGGGACACTAGCTGGATCTGAGCCACTCGGGAAACCAGATACCATTCAGGAATTCAGTCGGGATTCATGAGGTTCTAAAGTCCCTCACACTCTCCCTGCAAGTGACGACGAGGCCCGCTCAGGCGGATGCCACTCGGGAAGCCTGCCCAGGGGAGAAGGCAAAAGCACTTCGCGTAACCAAGACAAAAATCAGCTACTCGGGAAGAGTCATTGAAGACCCTCCACTTGGTTCCTCGAACTGAGTAGAGGCTCGGGGGCTACACCCTCTGGGCGCACTGTTCGTGCCCCCATAGTGAAATCTACGATAAAGCAAAGGAGCTTCCGCCCGATTATTCTAGTCGGCCGAAAGCTCGGGGGCTACACCCTCTGGGTGCACTGTTCGTGCCCCCAGAGCAAATACTACAGAAGACAAAAGAGCCTCCACTCGACTATACTAGTCGGCCGAAGGCTCGAGGGCTACTGACAATGACATAGCACCCGGATATCGTCAAGGAGGATAAAGCTGGCCAACCGGGCATAGAGTGGGCCAGGCCGACTACTCGGAGTCCGACTACAACACGGGGGCGCATCATCGACTTGGAGTACAAGACATAGACACGTGCCTGCCCGAAATCCCGGGTGGTGATTGTAACCGATTAGGAAACATATATGTAAGCCGATCCGGACTCTTGTAACTCTATCCCGGCCGCCTATATAAGGCCGGGTAGGGATCCCCGGATAGGTAGACAAAAAAATAGAGCTCTCAGATCATCTGATCATAGACATAGACACAAACCCTCATACGGGATACATCAATACCAGCCACCAAACACAGGACGTAGGGTATTACCTCTCCTCGAGGGCCCGAACCTGTCTAATCATTGTCTCCCGTGTGCACCCATCTGGATTTGCTGTGCTCACGCCGCCCCGTATTCAGTATTGCCGGAATAATACTCCGACAGTATGTAGGAAATATTTCTGTATTTTCAATTCTAAAAATCAAACAAGTTCAATTGAAAAAAAATTTAAGGAAAAAAATCCTCTAAAATTTCTATAGAAGTTACTTTAGACGGACTTCTATTAGGGGTTCCCAGAGATTTGATGCGTGACGTAGGTGATCCAATATCATTGGCTGGTACAGCCGTACAGGAAGTTGCATCTCGGGTTCCTACCTTCTTACAGCATCTCCAACCGGTTCCGGATGTCATTTCCTATACCTAAATATGGGTCAAACACCAAAAAACCCCACTCCAATCAGTTCCCCATCAGCTTCCCTATTCGAACTCGATCCCTATTCTCTCGACTTGCTTCCTCATATCTGAGGACTCCCAGCCGTTCCCCATCCCTCAACGTCTGACCTCGGAGAAGCCCTCCCCCCCGCTCCTGCCCCAACTCGGAGTAGTCCAGCCCCACGCCCGCTCGCAGCAGATCCACCCCTCTCGCGCGTGCTTGGACCCGTTCCGCCGCTCGTCAGCCGTGGCAACTCCCCTCCCCTTCCGGACCTAGGAGCAAGCAGCAGCTCCCCGTGCGACCGTCGGGAGCACAGATCCGATGCTGGCCATCCGCATCAGCGGTATGCTACTCCCCCCTTCCCCTCTACTTCCCTCCCCTCCCCTCCCATCAGTGGTTGTTCTTCTGTTCGTGATTTCTTTTGCATGCCCGAGTCAGATCTAGGGCGATGGGCGCTTGCTAACGGTGTTGGAGGAAGGTGAGCCCACGGGAAAGCACCGGCCGGCTGTCATGGAGGAGAGCTCGCCGCTTACTTCGAGTCCCTAGTCTTGGATCTGGGTTGTGCCACCTCCTCGGAGTTGGACAACTACGAGGACCAGACCGAGTACCACCGCTGCGAGCTCCGCGGAGTGAAGGTACGTAGTGCCGGTCTCTCCTCCTGGTTGAGCTCTTCTTCCTTCTTCCATACTCGTGATATTCAATCATGTATGTGATTATTACGGTTTAGAGGAAGTTTCTGAGCTTTGTGCGTCCTGATTTGAGAATGGTTATGTGTTTAGTTCATGGGCAATGGATATGTGTAGCTCTGTCGAACGATTTTAGATCAACAAATGATGTAAAATAATTCGTATGGCCTGTTCAGCGACTCCAGATGCATATGTTTGGTAAAGATTTACAAACATGTTCCTACAATTAGCTATGTCTGATAGCTAGTGCACTCAAGTTTGTGAAGTCCAACTTTAGCAACATCATTGAAGTATCACAGAACCATCTGAGTTGTATATAGAACAAAACTGAAAATGCAATGAATTACCGCTGATTAGTTACAATGCGTTTTTGTTAAGAATGAATTTGGGATGATACTGCTATGTGCTATATGCTGTTAGGACATGATTATGGTGTAGCTCTATGAGTTCTTGTTTGTGTTAGAACCAAAATTAAATGCCTTTTTGTTAGGTACCGCTATGGTGTAGCTATATGAGTTTGATATGATGTTTAGAACAGAAATAAAATGTCATTTTCTTACCTATTTCATATATATGAGTTATATATGATGTTAGAACAAAAAGTAGTCTTCATTTTGTTAGCTACTGCTAGGGTTGATATATATGAGTTATATATGAGGTTAGAACAGAAATGAACTGGCTTTTTGTTAGCTACTGCTAGGGTTGATATGTATGAGTTATATTTGATGTTACAATAGAAATGAACTGCCTTTTTGTTAGCTACTGCGTTATATATGATGTTAGAACAGAAATGAACTGGCTTTTTGTTAGCTACTGCTAGGGTTCATATATATGAGTTATATATAATGTTAGAACAAAAATAAAATGTCATTTTGTTACCTACTGCTATGGTTTAGCTCTAAGAGTTATATATGATTGTTTGATCATTTGATCAACAGGATGGATAAAAAAGAAGGATGGGTCTGGACAATAAAGCAAATAGAGGAGTTAGCTTCTGAGTTTAAGAATTTAGCTATAGAAAATTATCTCCCATGAGTTGTCCTTGTTCAGCCGACATGAACTTAGTGCTTCTCCAGTTCGAAGAACTTGCAAAAAACCTTGACCAGGTTGCGGCACAATCAACGGAGTTGCTTGAAGGAGATGATGACATAGCTCCTGAGCAAGATGATGTTGATCTGCAGCTAGTAGACCCTGATGAATATGTCCCGTTTGACTACGTCCCTGATGATAGTGGGAAAATTGACTACTACGAGTACTGTTACGAGGAAGACATTGATGTTGAATGTTAGTTTGTTGCATAACATTCCAGTATCAGTACTGTTATGTATGTTAATATAGTAGTGTTGTAGTATTGGCATCATTGGACTCTTGTGGTTTGTATTTTGTTGTCGTGGACTAGATTCCAGCACTATGAACTGTCGCTTATTATTGTGGTTTGTCTTGTATCGAACATATTTCGTATGTACTACGGTAAACCTATGTTAACGCATGGATGAGCTGCTACGACTCATTGTGTTGTTGTAGAGGAGGAGGATGAAGTGCCAGGAGCAAATAGAAGCTTGGTATATATAGACCTAAAAATATAGCCGTTGGAATATACTTGTTGGAATATAGCTGTTGGAATATAACCATTGGAATTTAGCATCTGGAATTTAGCTACTCGAATTTAGCCATTGGAATTTAGCCGTTGAAATTTAGCCGTTCGAAAAATAGCCGTTACAATTTTATGCGTTACAAATAACATATTACTTATACTTTTACCCGTATTAATAAAGCAATTTTATTTTTACCTTTACAAATAACATGTTAGTTAGTGCAAACTAATAAAATATGGAATAGTGGAGTATAGGGAATGAGATTTAGGGACTCGGTTGGAGTATAGAGGGATTTTAGGGAAGAAATCTTTTGGGATAAATCCTTAAATGGAGACATAGGGAATGAATTTTAGGGATTTGGTTGGATATGCTCTTATGTCTTATCCTCTTATCTTGTTGCTTATCCGTTTGTGTTGAATCTCAAATCTCCTTTCCGTCCCTAAAGGAAAGACTTGGTCATATTGGAAAACAATGCAAGTCTAGGCATAATAGACAATAGACTCTTGGTGATACATCTCTAGTTCTTACCCAAAAAAAGCAACCTCCTTATCTGCATTTTGGATAAGGTCATATAGCCTTTTCATGGTCTGCTATACATGCTTTTGCTACCTAGTTGCTAATTTGCCATGCTATACAAAAAGAAGTTAGGCTAATCCTTTAGGGTCATGTTTATAGTGGGTGCAATGCATTTCTCAAACCGAACAGCCCCAACCAGCTGAGCATGTCAAAGTGTATTTCTGGTAATGAACCATGACAAAGACGTCTTGAGTTATACTACTGTTTCTTTGACAATAAACGTATGGGCATGTTAGACTTGCTACACTTAGTACATACTACTACTACAGTCTTGGAATACAGCACAGCAATATGTGATGCACCCATTAGACCAGGCAACAGAGGTTCCCCACTGTTTTCCTTAATTCTAATAAATGAGCTTTGGGACCCTGAATTCAATTATTCAATGGGAATCAAAAGCCATATTGGTTTTCATCTCCCAACAAGCTAACACCCTCCACCCTTCCTACCTCGGTGCTTGATCCCCACCTGAATTTCTTTTGAAAAGGAATTCTTATCCGAGTATAGTTATAAGCATCCTACCTTTTTTGTTGGGCTATACTCATTAGTCACTTTATCAGGACTGTGGAATCATCTTTTAATCACCGCTTTTCATGACCATAAGACTGTCTATCCCAGACGGAGCCCACTAGAGAGAAATATCTCCTGGTCCTGGAACCCCAAATAGAGATCAAACAAGTCTTTTTCATAAGTTTTGCACCGATAGAGCGATGGAGATGGACCCTATTGTCCTGCTAAATCTCAATGTGTGGACCAATTGCGGCGTCGCCCTTTGGCCACCTAGCAAGTGAATTATCAGGCAGCAGTCGGCACCATCGATACAGCTTTGATTATATTATTAAAGTGCAACTAGGGAGAGATGGATGGATGTCCATTTCATAGGTGTCATGCCGTACTAGGCTGTATAGGACAGAGTTTCATCTCCTAATTCTGGTCATGTGATCCATAGCTTAGGCACCTTGCATTTGCAATCCTGATTTCTGCCTAATTAACTAACAAGGACATTGGCATCTCTGAAGATATGAAATAGATCCTCAGTACAGCAACAGATCATAGCTCAAAACAAGCATAGCTGTTTCACAGATTGAATCTCCCTAGACAATACCAATGAGATCAAACTAGCACTAGTGCAAAACTACAGACAGCTAACCAGTGAAGCAGATGAAGCAGAATGCACTCGCCAGCCTAAAATGAACCCCTCTAGATTGACAAGGTAGAAAGTTTACAGCTCAGGCTTAATCCACAGCCACATTTCAGTCACTTGCCCACCAACTATATTTCATATTGCATACAAAAAGAACGAAAACAATGTACAATCCTCTATAGAATATACAAGGTGAGAAAGCATTTCAGGCATCCACAGCACTTAGGGGTACAGATTTTGTTCTTGGGAGATTTGGCGGCAACTGAGCTCCGGTATAATAGCTTCTAGCTGTAAACATACAATCTGGACTGCTCTCAGTGCGCAGGGCCCTTTGGGCTCCCGGACTGGGGTGTCTGCTCTGACACGCTTGATTATTTGTGTCTGAGTGCTGATTGGTGCTTCCTGTGTCTGGGACTTGCTGGCAGGTCGGCACGCGGAAATTGTGGTGCTTACCGATATGAAAAGACTCTAACTTGCTCAATGAAGGTTTCGTCCTACTTAGACCACTCGAGTTGTCGAAGTCCAGAGATGGATGAATAGCTCTCCTCAAATGTGCCATTTTCCGTGCTTTGTACTTGGCCATCTTTACTTCATGCTTTATGTCGAACCCTTTCGCCTGATGATCGGTATCGCTCTCATAATGATTAGATGAGCAGGATTGCTCTTGGAATGAACTAAAGCAAAGCTGATCAGAAGGACCTCTTCTACCCATCTGTGGAAACCCATTCATGTGTATGGGTTCCTTGTCTTTGACATGTTGCCTCCTTTTGACTGCCTCCATCATCAGAGCTGCCTCCGAAGTGCTGCAAACCAGATTGCTCTTCATCGGCTTGGAACGTAATCTCCTCAAACCGCCCATGTTGCTCCGCGCATCGGCAACCTCGAGCAGCTGGCGACATGTAGTCATAAAGTGAACCACAAGATGACACATTGGATCCACAATTATGGCAGTATATAGTGTCTGGAGCCTCCTCTATGCTGGACCGGCCCTCCAATCTGGCACCAATGCACTAACCTCACCATCGATCATCTCAGCGATTCGGGTAACCTCATGGTCAGTTATATCCAGCTCTCCTACCATCTCAGTCGCGACACTTAATGCAGTATCAGCCTCAATGTCAAACGGAAAATAGATGTTTCGTACCCGCCCTGCAATATGAGAAATTAGTCTTCACAAAATATCTGAATTAAAATTTGCATACACTGAATTCAACCAGAGTTTAAGGCATTAGACATTGTGTATACCATCATCATCTGTAATTCGTAGTCTGAGGAAGATTCCTCCATCCTCACTTTTTCTCCCTTTGATTGTGATATCCACAGTGCCAAGAGGCTCATCTTCGTGCCCTTGAACAGGTCAATACCATCAGCTTTAGTGTCATCATCCTCGCAATCCCATCTATCTTCTGTTGGGGTATCTTCATCGATGCTTTCTGAGAACCCATTGCTCATCATGGATCCATTACTATAAGCATGCCCTAAATAAGGCTGACGCAGATAATTGTTCAACAGGCTGTAATCCCCATCCCCTGAACATAAAGCCACGTCATTGGAGCGTATGAAGGGGTCATTGAGCAGCTCTCTCGCCGGGAGCCTCCGGGATGCAGTGGTCAGGCACTTCTCAACAAATTGCCTCACCATCGGATCTTTCACCTTGTACAAAGCTTCCGGCCTAGTACCCTACCAGCCAAACCAATAGATGAAATCAGCAAAACAAATTTGGACATGCCACGCACCAGGATCACAAGTGCTGCAAATAGCTAAAAGGATCCAAGAGGCACTTCTTACAGAGATCACTCTCTTGTAGATCTGCACCGGGTGCGTGCACTCGCTGTACGGGTATTCGAAGGTGACCATCTCAAGCACGCACATCCCGAACGAGTAGATGTCCACCAGCTCGTTGTACTCCTCCTCGTACACCTCCGGCGCCATGAACTCCGGCGTACCTACCCAAACAATCCGACACCTATCAAAAACAAAACTACTCCGCAAATTGGGATCCGGGAACATCCTCCCGGACTAGCTCGCTAATCAGACGAAGCTTACCTACGCAGTGGACGGCGTGGGACTTGCGAAGGATGGCGGCGAGGCCGAGGTCGCCGATCTTGACCTCCCCCTGGTTGCCGTTCACGAAGATGTTATCACACTTGAGGTCCCGGTGGATAATGGGCGGATCGTGGCTGTGCAGGTACAGCAGACCGCTGAGGATCTGCCGGCACCAGTGCTTCACCGCCCATATGTTCACCTTCCTGTGCCTCTGCCTGTACCTAATCACAACCAATAAATCCAAGAACCAATTAACTGCGCATACAGAACAGAAGATACTTCCTTTTTTTTGGAATTGGACAGAAAACCCAATAATTTTTTGAGATTGCGCATAAAAGGGGACAGCTTTGAGCATTAAAGAGGGAGGTTGGATGGGACTGGTCACTTACTGGCGGAGGGTGCCGGAGGTGAACATCTCGGTGATGAAGTTGATGTTCCGGCCGGAGACGTCGACCCAGGAGGTGTAGAACTTCATGATGTTGCGGTGCTTGAGCGTCTTGAGGAGGTGAATCTCGCAGTAGAGCCGCTCCAGGTCCTCGGGGCTCTGCAGGAAGTCGTGCAGCTTCACCTGGTTCCACGCCACCTCCATCCCCTGGTACTCGTCGAACGCTCTGTACCTGCACAGCACCAACCATGCCCATCAGCTCAGGCGGCGCCAAGACAGACGACAACAACGGCGAGTAGAGGAAAGCTAAGAGATCTTACACGGTCTTGGACGCGCCCTTGCCAAGAACGTCGTTGTACTGCGACATCGTCATCGAGCAGAGGAGAGGAAGCAATCAAACGGATCAGCGATCTGGCAGAGGCAAATGAATCAAGAAACGGCGCCAGGAGCCGGGGATGGTGGTGGCGGTACCGTACCCGTCCATACCGGCCGGTGGGGTCGACCTCCGCGTACTCCCCGCAGTCGGCAGCGTTGGCCTTGGCGCCCATCATCCTAGCTCAGCTTCCCCGCTTCCCCTGCTGCAGGCAGCTTCAGCTCCGCGCCGGCCGGGACAGCTCGCTCCTGGTTCGTCGCCGCCGCGCTCGCGTCGCTAGGAAGAGTGGATAGGGAGTGAGGAGGAGGAGAGGGTGGACGCAGGAGAGAGAGCCCTATTTAGGGAAATGCGGGCACACATGGTGTGTGGGCAGAGAGAGAGAGGGAGACGATGAGGCTAAGCAGGGCTATTAGATCGATGAAAAGCCATAGAAAAATTAATGTTTGTTTAGATGAGATTTACCTGGGTATTAGTATTACAGTAGTATTTTCTAATCCAGCTATGGCTGAAGGAACTTGGGATTCTTAGATACTGTCGTTGGTTAGATGGGTGATGCTACAAATCCAATTATGACACAGTCAAATTAGCTTCAGTTGCTGCTAATATAGTAATCAGAAGTTGCTGCGATAAGATTATAGGAATTGTTTTTCTGAAAGCTGGTTGTAAATTAAAATAGGAAAATCTCGGAGAAAAAGGTACTCCATTAGAAAAAGGCACGGCCAATTTTCTGATAAAATCTGTCTGGCTTCGACCAGGATCTTGTTCGATGGATCCATCGGTGAAAGGTGAAAACGATTGCTCGCTCGAAACGTAGTAGTTTTCGATTGGGGAAGAAACTATGTCAGCAAATGGCAGTGCGACGTTTTTATCGTCTCTTTTCACCAGAAAGGAGCCAACCCATTAAGAAAGATAAATAGACAGTCTTGGTGAAAATTGATCAAGGAAAATAGTAAATTACTGCAGGTCGTTTCTTGTTTTCCTCCTGTCCTTTACGTAGCAAATCTGCACCTTGACTTGAGAAAACAAAGGGAGAAAACCTGCCTTGTGCTGAGTTGGAGAGGCCCTTCGTTTCTCTGCCCCTTGATGGCGAAACCATGCTAAATGCTATGCTCCGCCGGAAAACACACTTTGGGCCATGTGGGTACATGTTGGTCCAATTCATATCCACGGAGAAATACTTGCAGTGTAAGTCGGTACAGCATACTGCTGACCAGATGGGTAGGCAAGACCCAGGTTCTACATTTTGCCCTTTTCATATTTCTGTTTATGAGGGATTTGATAAAATATCATATCTTAGTTTAGCTTTTGATAAAGTATTTCATCAAATGTCACTATGAAACATTTTATCAAAGACTAAACTAAGAAGGGGCTTCAAGCTATTGTGCAAACGAAATGAACATAATTTTAGAGTAAAGAATGGCAAAAGGAGTAACATTCTACATCAGTTTTAACACGAACAAATGATTGTCCTCTAGTTTCCTTTTTTGAAGTACCAATCAATACTTCAATAATTGAATTAACCAAACATTTCACATTTGGTAAATTTTGCAAAGCGACCGTCTAGGTATTGGTTAAATACTATTAAACCTTGTACTGCAAATTAGAAGTAAATATTTTGCCAAAACCAAATGTAAAGCACAATAGCAATTGAGGCTGCTATAAATCGGCATACCTATATTAGATATCTGTAGGCATACTTCGTGGCCGTCGGATATTGGTTCAATGGATGGTTGGATTGATCAGGTCGAACGTCTGTCGAAACATTTTTGTCATGATACGGAAACATATAGTTAAAACATATGCAACAAACTTGTTGAATCAATGCAACAATAATAAGCATGCAACACACAACGTAGATTTCATTTTTAAGGAAACCAATCACGGAATTTTAAAAAAAAACTCCAAATTTAGTTAGTTCAATGGACGATTGGATCGACCAGATCGGACGTCTATGGAAATATTGTTATCGTAATACAGAAACATATAGTTAAAACATATGCAACAAACTTGTTGAACCAATGTAATAACATGCAACACACAACAACACACGAAGTAGATCCGATTTTTAAGGAAACCAATCCCGAATTTTCAGGAAACAAACTCCGGATTTAGTTGGTTCAAGTACGGTTGGATTGGCCAGATCGGTGTCCGTGGAAACATTATTGTCGTGATACGAAAACATATAGTTAAAACATGTGCAACAAACTTGTTGAACCAATGCAACGACAACGTCATTGTACAGTGGAAACAATCTCCGTGCGATAGAAACATCTAATTTAACGAACAGTTTATTTTGTTCTCTACACAACAATAGTTTATTTTTCACACAGCAATAGTTTGTTTTCTGGACACGATGCCGCAATGCGCGCCATGAACACGGCAGCCAGGTCGTGTGGCACCGGTAAGAAGAATTGTTGCGGTGGCGTGGCCGTCGATGGGCGTTCGTTCCTCTTCATCGGCATCGGTGCTTCCTCTTGCTCTTTGTCTGATGCTTCCTCTTCCTCTGGCCACGCCATCATGCCGAAGCCACTCGCTGCCATTGGCGTGACACAGCAGCCAGTGCCGGCGGTGTCGTCTTTGTCGTCTTCGTCCGGTACCCGTGCCTTTGCCCGCACGACACCCACGAAGATGTTGACGGCGGGGTGGGAGGACGGCGGGGGTGTAGCGCCGGTCGCGTGGACGCCGCGGAGGATGGCGGGGGAACAACGCCGGTCGCATGGACGAGCGGTGGACGGCGGGGTGCGGTGATAACTCGAGATGGAGAGAGAAGAAACCCTAATTAGCAACTAAGCGATTTCATAGGAAGAGGTGAACGGTTAGATGAATGGTGTAAAAATTAATGGCTAGATGCTAAAAGGATAAAAGAGATGGATCAATATGTCGATGTGTAAAATTTACCATAGCAATTTCACCTCAATCTATCCAACACTCTGAAGCTTAATCCTTTGCTTTTAAACTGCCTAATCCAATAGTTTATAAAATTCCCAACAACACTAGCTACATTATGCTCTTATGCTTTTTCATTTGGGATGACGAACTATCTGTACATCCATAGAGAACATCTCCAAAATTAGTATATATTTTTAGGTTGACAGATCACTCGTGGGCCAACTTGCCAATTTGCCATGTTGTGCTCCTTATCCTTCGTACTCTTCATGTGGCATGCTTCATTTCTAGGTTTTCTTTCTTCGCTCAAAATAAATACGTATAAAAAGCCACTACCGATAGTTTATTTTAAAAGATCCGAATAGTTTATGCCTGCATGATTGTATGAGTACCACTCCTACAGTTTCATCTATAAAAGTCAATTTCACTTTCAGTGTGTATATGGACTTTGATACCCAATGGAAGGTAGTACTCCGTACAAAAACAAGCGTTGTTATCTTTTGCCAGACCTCACGTTTGACACCGTAGAAAGTTCTAGATGATGTGATTCCTGCAGCCAATGTGGGCCGTATATCAGTCTGATCGAATTCTGGAGAGAATTCTGAAGAAACGTACCAATGACAACAATTTCATTTTTTTATTTTTTTGCGAACAATGACAACAATCTAACGTAATTAGTCGACCATTTTGTGAGACTGCTTAGTCACCGCCCATTGCACAAAGCAATTGCTGTGAACCACCTTAAGGTCACCTCACCTGAACTCCAATTTGCAAATCAACGATAGATAGTTTGGTAGGCAGTGCGAAGCCGTTGACATGTGACATTGTTGACTACTAATAGTAGTGACATCGTAGAAATTGATCAAGAACTCCTTTTCTTTTTCTGTAACTTGCCAACCGTGGTACCAGAACGGCGCAAAAATACCATCGACGCAACCTCCATCACAGCTGAAGAACAAACACAAATCCTGATCAAGAACCAAAAAATACTCCTCAAAAGTCAAAACTCAAATGACCAGCCGGCTAACTGCCAACCTGCTGTAAACTCCGGGTAAAAGTAAGGAGAAACATAAAACCATTTATATATAGGTGTCCACTTATTATCCAAGTTATCTATGTTGCTTTAATATTTGTGCAATCATTTTATAAACTACACTTCCAACTCATCCATTTCATATTCTATAGTCTTTTCTATTTTAGAAAATACACCTCTAACCACTTCCTCATCTCGTTCTCCACTCTATTCTCTCACTCTTTCTCCATCCTTCTCTCTCTCCATGATGCATTTCAGATCTAGTATATTTCATGACCAAATAAAAATGCATTAACATGACACAAATTATATGCATATTTCTAGAACATGAGGCACGGAACAAACTACAAAAAATTCCATGAACCAAAAATCATTCATTTGGATCCCCTCACATACTCTCTCATGAACATGCAAAATCATCTTCCATTAACATGATTCGAATTTAAAAATCTTCTATGAGGTTTCGGATGTCTCAATGAACGAACAAATCTTCGTGAATCGCATTTCTTGAACAGGTTCATTTTATGATAACAAATCACACATGTTTAACCATGCAAATCATGAACAAATGATGCACAAAAATTACACCCTTTCTCTCTCTCTCTTACTCTCAAATAATCATGAACATATCACCATTTTGTTTGTGAGCATTTCGCATCTTGGAGCATCATCCCCAATAAATTGAGATCAACGCATCAGAACAAACAAAAATCCCTAGCAAAAAGCATGACTAACCATTCATGAACATCTCATCGGCATTGCAGAAATAATTGGAGCATAAAAATGAATCTGGGACAAGAAAAAATGGATCTATAGCAATTAGCATGAACAACAGGATATGAATTATTGAACTTCTTTTCTGGAGCATTAGAGGAGTGGAAGAGGAACAAAATCGGATCTTGTCCAAACTTTTGAATCATGAACAAAATCCCATGAATTGATTTTCCACAAAAACAAATGGATCACAAGCATGAACCAGAAAAATCCCAAACATGAACATCAAGAGATATTCATATGATGGACCATGCATCTCCATCATTTCGTTCTTGAACCATGAATGAGCTCTCTCAAACAAACAAAAAATTCATTGAACATGAATGCATGTTCACTGTAAAATCCATCAACAAGCATTCCAAAAATCAGATCAAACCATGAAAAAAATTTCACCGCACAAATCAAACCATGGACAAAACCATGGCCCCGCACCGCCCGTCGATGTTGCGGGTCTCGAAGAGGATAGCGACGGCTGCGACGGTGCTCATGAAGGAAGGCGGCGCCGGGGCTCGAGGAGTACAACGGCTGTGGCGGCCGGGCTCGGTCCTTGTGAAGGTAGGAGATGATGGTGAAGCTTGTACCACTAGTAGGTGCAAAGTGAGCAACTGAACAGGCCCAGAAAAATAAGAGCCTCCGAATTTTCTTAAGTATCAATTAAGTAGTACTAATCAAGAGATTGATGGCATTAAGCAATAAGACACTCTTGACTTCCATTCCTAGATAACTCTCTGACGCTAACCACTCTCCTACATTTCTTTCCCTGTTCTCATAAATTTTTGCACCTCATCGGCTCCCCACGTCTCGCTATCATGTTTCCTCTTCCTAATTGCAACACACCATGAAAGAATCCCAATGAAATAAACTCCTCTCATCTTGATTCCCCTTCCAACTAATCCCTTCGCTATTTCCCCAAAAGAAATCCCTTTGTGACATGAATTTGTATGCACCACTCTCATCTATTTATTGGGTATGATTTGTGTCAACCCAAACTATTTATCGCGTTTCTCAGCGACAACTTGAAAAGAAAAGGATCATTGGAGAAAAGTTATGTCTATAATTCTTTTGATTGTAAAATTTCTTACGCAACACAATCTAGCATTTTGTGGTACTAGTTCAAAATTGCATCAAGATAGCAACAAAAATTTTCTTGGCTTGTTGAAATGTTTGAGAATTATAGCATCAACATTCTACACAATTAATTGTTAAGAGTTCCAATTTTTTAGCAAGATGTAGTTTATAAATAAAATTATGTTACTAGCGTAAAAGAATATTGTTTTCGCACTTAAATTTTCTTATATTTGAGACCTAATTTTCGCTTTCGCACGGGGCCCCTAATTTCTCAGGAACGGCCCTCATGATGGCTATGAGGACAATGGTGGTCGGATCTAGTGGTGGCACATCTTGTGGTGGTCGGATCCGATAGTGATAGAGGTCGTGGAAGGTGGTGGCGCAGATGGATCCATGGACGATGGTGAGCTTTGCCGTGATGCAGTTGCTGCCTTGCCGTGCACGAGAGAAAGAGAAGGGAGATGATTTTTTTTATTATTTACGGACGGTGTGAAGAGAGTAACTGATGAGAGAGAGGGGGAGGAATTGTATATGTTGTGTGTTACATGTGCCCAATATCATAATATTTAGAGACTAAATACAAAATATTTACTTAAAGTATCTCCCATAAATCTTAAAACATTATAATGACAAAAATAATAGAGGGGCACCAACTTATGAATGGAAAAACTGCAGTCGTAGATGGAAACTCTCCGATCCGGTTCACCGACCCACTGATTCGCCGGTCCAACACCCACAGGGCGAGCGCACGGTGTCCGGTGCCGCGCCGGGGGCAGCACGCCGCAGCAGCACATGCCGCTCTCGTGGGCTCGTGGCCACGCCGCGCCCTCGGCCCCAGCCCCCGCGTGGTGGTCTCGCCACGGGTAGTCGGGTACGCACGCCCCCGTACGGAACCCGGAGGCCCGTACGGCAACCGAACGACGGGCCCACCACACACCACCACTCCCCCGCCCCGGGCGCGCTTTAAATAATCCGCAGGTCACCGTCGCACGACGTGTCGTGCTTCGACGCAGAGATACCGCCGCGCGTGGGGCCGGCGCGCCAGCCACGGAGCCTGACCGCCGGCGCGTGAGACGCAAGCCCCTCACGCAGGCGTGCCGTCCTGGCGCTTCTACGCTGCGCGGGCGCTGCCTTTTCCTCCTCGGCTTCCGGCAACCGGCCGGCCGCGGCTAGAAATTTTCCGTTGCCGAGGGGCGCGGCTTGTTGATGGGAGAGACTAATCTCTGACTGGTGAATGATGATTATCTACAGGTGATGCTGGTGGCTGATAGGGGCTGCCGGTTATCTTCGAAATGTTGGTACGATTCTAGGATTAAAAGGTTGCATCGACCAGCAAGCCTCTCGTGATAGCAATTCTTTGGTTACTCGTAGTTGAGAAGGTGGAACTCTGTTTAATATTTCTTTGACCTTTGGTTGGCAATTAAATGGACCCAATGAAACTAGTCACTATTAAATGTTCGACAGGTAAAATGTGGCCTCGTTCGCCCAATTTGCATTTTGCATAAAGAAAGTTGCGGTCTTTGGAAGACAACACGCATACCTGAAGTCATATTCGTTTTTGAGGGATAGTGTGCTGCGGATTCCTTCTTCGTTTCCGATGAAATACCATCCTTATTCATTTCCAGGCCAAGATTATCCAACAAATTCTCAACCCACAGAATGAATTCGAAAACGGTTTGAGTCGGTTGGAAACTATCTAAATCATTTGCTCAGCCTCGTAGCTTTGCGGGACATCTAAGAAACGTGATGTTACCTTATTTTTCCTTCTATCATGTAGGATAATAATTGATAATATAGATGAGAAAATAAGAGAGAGAATAAAATCGACTCTTTATGAAAAGTCAGATTTTACAAAGAATACAAAGATTTATAGTCAAACATAATTGCATTCATATACTACTACATTTAATGCTAACTATTTGTGTGAGTGAGTCCAAAAGGTGATTCAGTATATCGGTTGTTTTTAGTAGTGACTATAGATGACGTGGAGGGGCTCAAGATTTAATGACTGACTCCACCTTCGTGTACCCTTCAATGTAGGTAGTACCTGGGGAGATATTCATGCGGTTTTTTAGAGTTCTAATTATTTTTAGGACAAATTTTCGGTCAAAAGTGCATGATTCTCCCTCGGATATAAAATATAAGTAGCTTTAGTTATTGATGATTTTCAAAGTGAGGTTTTGACCATTAATTTTTTTAAAGCATGTTGTTTAAAATAAAATAATTGTGTATCACGAAAATACATTTTATAATGAATCTAGTAATACTGATATGTTTTTGTCAATATTAGTATTTTTTTATATTGATGATCAAAATTAAAAATGTTTGACATATTTTAAAACTAGTTGCATTTCTAAGCAGAGGGATCATTTAAAAATAGAGTATTGAACATATATCACTTAGTACAATATTTATATGCGATATTTGCCTCTAGTAAAATCTGAAATTGAAAAATTACAATCCATACTACACTTTTGCATAGTCAACTATGTGTAACAACACTATTTGACATAACGAGGATATGATTAGCACCACCATTACTACTTAAACATGTAAGCTACCACAAAGGTTTCTGCCTTTCTAAGTCTAAAAAATAAAACGTTTCTCTCTTTCTTTTCCACGACCTGCATTTCTATGATCCATGGTGCGTGTGTGTGGTGTTGTGGCTGGCTCGGGGGATCAGATGTGAGGTGGACCTGTGGTCAATTAGTGCGGTCGGTGGGGTTCGGAGCTGGGGAAGCAGACGAGAAACCGCACATGGGGAATCCATGGTGGGGTCGCGATCCTATTGATTGGATGGACCGGTTGATCCTACAGATTTGATTCTTGCTGCGGGAAAAAGAGAAAAGGAAAAATAGAAGGATTTTTTTTTGCTTCCACGGACCAGCCAACGACCACCCGGACGCCCGCTCTCGCTGGCTGCTTGGCTATGGCCACACGAGTCACGAAGTGATGAGACTATCCTATCCGAGGACGGTGGCTGAGCCGAGACAAAAATGAAAAAGAAGCCTATTATTTTCGTTCACACAATACTAAAGAGGACATATCGATATCACAATAGTATTAGAGTGTGTATAATAACCTTATGAGAAAATCTATGTACACTCGATAAAGTAAAACGTTTGATGTTTTTTGAATAGGTTTAACTGCCTCATGGAGCACGGTTTAGTCCTATGTCGAAAGAGGAGCTCATACGCAACTTGATTAATGACTTGAGCCGTGAGTTACTTCCCAAGGCTGCTCCTAGAGCTCCCCATCCGTGACTTGGAGCTCTAGGCCTCCCTCGTGAGATTTCTTATTTTGGGGATGTATTTTACATTCCTATGAAAGATTTATATAGAGAAGAGGTACATGTCAAATGACCATGGCTACCCTTGAGGGATGAAAAAGAGAGATATATAATAGAAAAAGTGGACCATGAATAATTGACTAGCGGAAGATGGGAGTGTTGTATGTTATGGTTTATGGTGGAGTAGCCTTCACATACATCCCCTAATGTGATTCTCTTTGACTTGCTAAGGGCCTATTTGGTTGGGTTGCGGCTGTTGACAAAGCTGTTGTTGGCTGACTATCTGGAAAAGCTGTTGTGGCTGTGCGAAAGTGAACATATGGCTTTTGATTGATCTAAACCATCTACAATATTTTGGAAAATGAACACTGAAGCTTCAGCACATTGTAAAAAGCTGGCAGGAGGCAGCTTTTCCAAACAGTTGAATTTACACTGCAAAACCCACAGCTAGCGTTGGCAAAAGCTGCTAAAAAGCTGGCCGTTTGGTTAGACTGTAATTTTTTCCAATGAAAAACTACTGAAAAGTCCAACCAAACACCCCTTAATTATCTTGTGGACTTGCTGACTCGTTGACCCTCGTTTGACTTGACTTTGTCGCCACATAGAATTTCTTGGGCCGCATGTAGGAATATTTATATCCCAGTAGGAGTCCCTTCGACTTGTAGTCATGGGAGTGGCTGCAGATAAATCCTCGGGTACTTGCGAATATTCTTCATTTGGCGCTTCGGATTGATTGTTTGATGGCTTGACTCTTCGAGGGATACCTGTTCTTAAGTTGGGCCGTTGGAAGTGGAGATATATTTTTCTAGCTAGTGGAGTGAGAAAAGGAAGGAAATCCCCTTTTCAAAGAAGAGTTAGACCCTGAGGGTTTTTTTTTCTCTTCTCGTGATCTGTCTCTCTTTTTCTTGATTTTCAAGGGGGAATCTGTAGGGGGAAAAAGAAAACGAGTCGAGGCTGGTGAACAGGCCCGACCATTTTCCCTTGTAGCTTGTAGGGGGTGGTAATCAACCAAGTCAGGCTTGGAGAGGCTGACCCAGCCCACTTATCGGTCTTGAGCGAGGGGTCCAACATTCGGGCTGCACTCCTATGGACAGGACTTGCACCGAGGCTGGAATTGGCCTACTGGGCGATTCCATGACTAGGGAGATCCAACAGCAAGTGGCAGGGTGCTTTAGTTGGATTGCACGGTGCCTGCATGTCGCTCTGCTACCCCTGGGTGAGCCTTAGGGTTCTTGCCCCTCTTGCTCCCGTCACCGTGCCTTGGCGCCTGTGTCAGCTAGCGGCAAAAAGCAAAGCGGGCGGATGCGGGGTGTATCGTCGCTTGGCCACCATCCCATCCCTTTGCACGAACATCGAGGGCACCCCCTCCCTCTATAAAAGTGATGGAAAGGCCCCTGCCGAAGGTCGCATCCATCCTCACTGCCTCCCAGATTGCCGAAGACGCCGTCGACAGCTTCCAACTTCCGGCGATGAGGCTGGAGGTCGGTGGGAGAGGGTCATGAGGTGCTTTTTTAATTGGGGCATGAGCGGCTAGAGGCAAAGCGGAGTTCCACTGCGTGTGGTTGAAGCTCGGTGGGTTCACGAAGTTCGAGCTTCAACGCGTCATCGCCAATGCTTGCAGTGCCTCCAACTCAACTCTGACGATCCTCAGAGCAACGCGAGGCTAGCGCTTCCCTTCACTTGCCAAGGTGAAGGACATTCTCCTTTCTCTCCCCTTCTGGCACGGAGGAGACGAGAGGCGTGGTGACGCGGGCAGCCCGCGTGCGAACACCTGCTGGTGTGGAGCTTGAGCAGGTCTTCAAATGACGGCAAGAGCGACCGGAGGGCTAGCGCAATAGAGATGCCAACGTGGTGAGGGTCTTCCCTGGCCAAGGGAGGAGTTTGTTTAGGAGCTGCTAGAGCATGCCGCAGCGCGGATCTGCACCTCTATGTGTCTGACTGGTTCAACATGTCGTGGCGTTGTACCTGTCGTGGCAGAAAGGGTCGGCATCGTGTCGCGTTCGTCAATGTGGAGGGAGCTGGCGCGTCAGGGCTCGTGCGGAGTGATCATGGGCACAAGGCCCATGGCCGAGCTATGCCGTGCTTGTTGGTTCAGGAGACTGCGCGACACGATCGAGGTGAGGCGTGGTTTTCCCACAACACCGTATGCACAGTGAGGTGTGGTGCTTGTCGAGGCAGAGGAGTCTATCACGACATGAATTATGCGTGACGCGGCCCGCGATTGATGTGGTGTCATGTCTGTCAAAGTAGAGGGGCATGTCGCGATGTTATTCGTGCACGGCATGGCCCATACGATGTGATGTCATGCCCATTGAGGAAGAGGAGCCCATTGTGAGGTGATTTGCGCGTGGCAAGTCTTGCTCATGACGCAGTACACACGCCACGGTGTCGTGCCCATCGGGCAGAGGTGATCGACGTGACGGTCTGTGATTGGCGCTGCATATTCCGTGTCTAGCGCGACATATTTTGTGTTTGGCAAGCATGTGTGAGGGTTCGGACGCAACAGGGTGGCTTGCATTTGGCGCGGCGCAGCTTGCCCGTGCCCGGTGTGGCACTCTCTATGCAAGATGTGGCATGGTAGACAGCTTGTCGAGGTAGAGGAGGAGTCCAACCTTGCGCTGGGAGGCTGAGTTAACGGGCCTTAGTGAAATATCTTGTCCTTGGTTCATGATGAGGGTCCGTTCTGTTCGGCCTGCGTAGCACCATGCGCGGGCCGCTTCTTCTCGTATCAGGCCCTGTAGCTTTGAGCGTGGACCCCTTAAGCTAGCTTTCCTTCATGGGCCATTGGTGTCGCTCCCTTCTAGCCCCATCCGACATCGGGTTGGGCTGTGTAGCCCCACACACGACCTGACTCATTGTGTTGTTCCATGACTAGGGCATCCTATGGGCTAGACCAAGGTTGGCCCAGTGGGTTTCGCCTTGCAGGCCGGCGCAACAGCATGCAGGCCTTGTAGCGTCTATCCGGAGCAAATGTGGGTAGGCCGAAACGGGGCTGTCACATGGTCGGACGACGTTGGTGGCCTGCCTTGGTTGGGTGTTTTGATTCCTCCGACCTAAAACTGTTTAGGCTGGGAGCGTTGCCTCTTCTTTATCTTGAATTTTCTTTAGCCTTTATTTGCTCTCTTGTTACAAGTGCGATGATCCTTTTCTTGTTTGAACTTGGGGCAGGCAAGATGGCTCGCAACAATTCTCCCTATTCGTCCATGTGGGCGGGCAAGTTGTCGAGCAGGTCTAGGGACCATTCTCGTGAAAATATGTCATGGGAAATTCTGTAGGAGCCCAAGACAGCGAGCAAGAGATCTTAAAACAAGGCGGGAGATGACCGGGCATCAGTCAAGAAGTCATCTCTTGGGGTGTACTTGTACCATGATCTCCCGAGGCTGACCTCAAAGGATGTTGAGCGGCCAGGGAAGTTGGAGTGTGCAGACAAGTGGATTTGTATGTACAATGCTGATGATTATAAGGTGATTGGTTCCACGTGTTGGGACAGCTTGGGGAAGGGTGACAGCACGTGTGGTGCTTGACTTGTCATGCCCTGTGTCGAAGCTCCCGAAACTTCGAGGAAGAGTAATGATCCAGTGGTTGTGTTGGGACAGCTTGCAACTTTGATTTTTCTTGTGAGACCCTCATTGTCGTGCCTCATTTTAGGTGGCTCGATGCCGAGCATGCCCTTGGCATATAGTAGCGAGGCAAGGATTTTCGGTGGAGTCCATGGCTATCCTCGTCACTTCCCTGGACGCTGTCAGTGGCATCCAAGTGATGGCGGCGAACCTGAATTCCTTGCACGGTGGGAGCTTCTGGCTATCCTCGTTACTTCCCTTCTTCATAGAAGATGTTGTTAGAGGCATCAGGGCGATGGTGGAGAGTTTGAAGTCCTTGCATGGTGGGAGCTCCAGACCATCTTCATTACTTCCCTAGTTTGTCGAAGATGCTGTCAGCGGCATCTAGGTGATAGCTATGAGGCCATAGTTTGCTGAAAACGCTGTCAACAACATGTAATCGACGATAACAAGGCCTTGGTTTGCCGTCGACAACATCCACACCATAGCGACAAGGACTTGTTTTGTCAAAGACCCTATTGATGGTGTCCACACGACGGCAATGAGGCCTTGGTTTACCGAAGACCTTGTTGGTGATATCAAAGCGACAAAAGCGAGGCCTTGGTTTATTGAAAACTCTATTGGAGGCATCCAAGTGATGGCGACAAGGTCTTAGTTTGTCAAAGACCTTGTCGGCGGCATCCTAGTGACACGGGCGAGACCTTGGTTTGCCAAAAATCTTGTTGGCGGCACCCGAGCAATGGTGATGAGGCCTTGGCTTGCCGAAGGCCCGAATGGGAGAATGAGGTTGTCGGACTTATTCCCTTGTCAAGGTAAGGCTTTCCTCGTCCTTCTCCTCATGTTGTGCTGTGATCGTCTATGTCAACATTCGGATACATTGATCTTCCCTTTTTTAATTGGCTCGGTTGTCTCACAACCCAATCCTGTGCAGAGAGTTGTGCATTGTATGGGATTCAACTTAGATATTTCGCGCCGTCATGGTCTTGCTTATGTTGTCACTAGAACTCCCCCCCAAGGGACTTGGAGCTCTAGGCTGAGGCTCGGCTTGCAACTTGGGCCGTCTTGGACTTCCCAAGGTTATTACCAGAGCTCTCCATCGGGGACTTAGAGCTCTGGGCTACTTTACTCATGCCATCATGTTTTACCACTTTGAAGTAGTTTCATTGCCGGCTAGTTCCGCTCATGACGGCCACGTGCGCCATGGGTGATAAGTGCGGGAAGTAGGCCGTGTGCGCCATGTTGAACTCGGATTTGTGTGATGCCGCGTGATCTGACCTGATGACGTTGAAAGGAGACATTTGAGATTGCGGTGCCGGTGGAATCATGTGGCTTACCCGGTTTTGAGGCCGGATAAACCCATGTGTTTACCATGCTAGTCCCATGATCAGTGGCTAGCACACACATACACTTGATAACATAGTCGCACGATACATTGTTCATTACACAAATAGCCATATTTGATCTTTATTTAATACAAACCAGGCCTATTGGCCGAATTTAAACAGCAGCAGAAATAAACACACGGTAGATATCCCATCGGTATGCCAAACCACAGGCAACTGACTGGGGCTTGAAACCCTACACCTCGAAATCACTGCCACTATCTCCGGACTGGTACTCCTCCTCGTCATCTGGCCACATAACAAGCCAGGTGAGTACATTGAATGTACTCGCAAGCTTTCCACCAGGGAAAATTTTGGCACGGACATAAATGCATGCAAGGGTATTTCAAGAAATGGCTCTAGCCTAGGTTTCATATTGTGCGAGAAAGTAAGTTTGCATTTGTAATAGGTAAATAGATTGTAAAAGCCATTTTCATAAATTGATTCGGAGCGTTGAGACGCGTACCTGGTCTCGACATCTTTCCCGCTACAACGGGAAGATCATATCTGCGCTTTCTGCTACAACGGAAGCGTCTTGTTATCACCCGCTTCAACGGGGAGTCATATGCTCATCCGCTACAACGAAGATATAGTGATTGCCCGCTACAACGGGGAATCCTAGGGTTTGCCCGCTTCAACGGGGAAATCCCTCCTTCACTCCTCCCGCTACAACGGGGAACTTTCATGTCACCCTACGAACTCGGCGGATCGGGTCCTTAAACCCATAACCCATTTTTGACTTTGAAAGTCAGTCTACTTTAGTGTGGCCTAACCAAATTCATCCTTGACCGTGGACACGGCTATTCGAATAGTTTAAACCCTCTGCAGAGGTGGTACGGCTTTACCCACACGATGTAGGTCACCCTGGGCATACTGTGCACCGCATACTACCAGAGCTAGTACAACGAGACTCTTCACTGGAGTAAACCTAGCCATGAACCCGCCAGAAGGACATGTCCCACACCTAACTCGAGTCAGTATCATCGCTACGAGGAGGTTGGTGTTCCAACTTTGTAGCGAATAAGCCATCGCTTTCTTACGGAAACTTTTCTCTACAGAGGCTACAACCTCATCTGCACACTGCATACTGCCTTCGGGTTCATGCTAGTCTTAGACCGGGTACTAGATCAAGCCCTTCCCATAAAGGACATGTGGACGTACGGTAAGACTTGGCCAAACGGCACTTAAGCTCGGTCCTTATGTGATCCGAGAGGGACTCCGCACCTCACCCGTAAACGGGCGACGAGAACCACGCCGGGCCTTACCTCGCCTATAACATTCTTCCTGCTTTCGCCCTTCCTTTCCAACCCGGATCAAAATCTTTCTTCATTTTTGTTTTGGTTTTCAACAAAACCTCTTTTTGGTAAATATCCCAACCCATGGATATACTACCTTCGTACACCTTCGGACACGACGGTCTGTTTTCAACTTTCATCACATAAAATGTGGGAGCTTTCTTTTATTTTTGAAAACCTACTTTCACTACTACAGGGCTAAGCATATATACATATACTACCCTAGGTTTCTAGTAACTTTTCCGGAATACGTAGTCCTTAGGATGACAAGGTATACAGGGTCGAACTAGGGTTTGCTAAGTGTTAGTTATAGCTACGCTACATAAAATAACGGGTCGTAGAACATAGCATGCATGTTTCGTAAACAAAATAATAGCATTTCGTAAACTTGGGATTCAACATGATCAAGGGTGGAGAGCTTGCCTGGCAGTTCCTGGTCTTGATCCGAACGCGGGGATGCTTCGGGTTCCTCCTGACGAACGTACCTCACACCGTCAACTACACGTTCGGGAAAAACATCGGATAAGAAACCAAGAATAACGAAGGCCAAACAAAGATCAGCATGCATGCATTTCGGTTTCATGACATTTTTGAAAGGTTTGACATGTTTGTTTATTGTTTGAAACATATATATGCATGAAGTATTGAGGTTAGGGTTCTAGGGTTTACTACGCCTTCCTCATCTTTTAAACCATGCAACATGTATATATATATGCTCTTGTGCTAAGGTTCAGAAGGTTTGGGCTCTAGCATGTTAGAAATTTTTGGAGTTGATCAAAAGTTCAAAAGGAATTTCAAAAGGGTTTTGAATTTAAAAAAGAAAATTGAATTACTCTCTGAACAGCAAGAAATGTTTGAATTTTTGAAAATTTGTTTGAACCAAAAGCTTCTAAACATTTTTAGGATCAACTTCTATTTTGGGAGTTATTCAAGAACCGGTCGTTTAGACCCTGAACCGGTTGAACCGAGATTATAACCAGTTCTGGAAACAAAACCGAGGTTTTTCTGTGGTTTACGCTTCACTTAAGGAGGAATACGCTTTCTATGTGGGGAGGCGGGGATAGGAGCAAGGTGCCACCCCTTAGTTTGACTCCAGGTGATGATGTTGAAGACGTATGGCGATATTACGCCTTCGTTGCACCCGACAGCGGGGCTCGGTCGGGACCCGGGCCCGCCTGGCAGTGGTAGTGGGGGACTTACCCCTTAGGGAATAGGCACCCGAGTCCACCCGCGTGGTCGGGAGCTTCTCGGCAGCTCGGGACTAGATGGGGCGGTGGCGGAGCTTGGCCGGGAGGGGCTACCGGCGGCGGAGCTTGGCTGGAGCTTGGGATTGAAGGCCGGTGGAGGGCAGGTAGCTAGGGAGGAGATGTGTGGCTTGCGGTGAATTAGCGCTGGGAGAGAGCTCAGCTCGGCTTGGGTAGCTAGCACAGTGGCGACCCGAGCTCGGTGGTCCAGCGAAAATGCGGTGGAGCTGGGGTAGGGCTGCTGGTTGCTCAAGGAAAGTTGGGGAAGAGAAAGGGCTCGGGCATGGCCCTTTTATTGGCGCGGTAGCTAGACTTGGAGGTGGCGGGGCGGAGGCCGCTTAGTGCTGCCATGCATGGCGATGGGATGGCTCTAGAGAGCGATGGCTGGGGCACTAGGGTGGCGGAGGGTGCAAGCAAAGCGATGGTGTGCGACAACTAGCTTCAGTGGCCAGGAGGTGAGAGGTGGCAGGTCAATGCCGTATGTGTGCAGCTGGTGGGCTTGCCGTGCGCGTCCAGAGCAATGCCAGCACGCGGCCTGAGCGGCATGGACATGCCAGGAGGTCTTCGAGTGCACCAGGTGAGGTTCAATCACGCCACTGGCCTAAGGAGACATTGATGTACACAATTGCAAGCAAGGGTTTCTCCTGGAGTGCAAAGCACAGTTGCTGGAGGTCATGCCATTGTTGGCAGGAGGTGACATTGGGGTTAATTTGCAGAGAGGAGTTGACCTACTGGGGAAAGAAGTGATTGGGGACAGCAACTGAGCTAAAGCAAGAGTGTTGGAGAAGATTGGCTGCAATAGGATGCGACTTGGACTTGATTTCATGGAAAGAAAGAAAATGGGGGCAAGGTGTTCGATAGGGGTTGTGCCAAAAACTTGTACCGGACATATTCATGTTTTTGCACGTTCTAGTTATTGGTACTTAGATGAGTATTGCAGAATTTTATGGAATTTTTCTGAACAAGATTTGGAGGGGTTGTAATTTAAAGGGGAATTTTGACTTAAATACAAATTTGAATGTATTCAAAGATTTTTGAACTGGACCCTCAAATATTATTTCATATTTAGGTGACAAATAGTTTCAAGAAGTTTATGAAATTTTTTCTAGAATTTTTGGGTAAGAGAAAACACATATGATATAGATTTTAGGGTTTCTGCCTGATGGATAATTAATTAAGAAAGGTGACAGCAGATTAGGTTTTAGGGTTTCGGGCAACGGCACGACCGAGGCAGGGTATGGGGGAGGTTAAGATCAATATTTGGAGGGTCGGGAACAAAGATGAGCGGGTTGCCACTTACGGTTTGCGTTTAGGGAGATGTCGGGTGTATATGGTGCGTGTGTTCCAATTAGGATTTAGGGTTTCATGCACATGCGATGATGGGGTTGCGACTTGGGTTCGTTGCGTGACGGTGCAATCTAACTCAAGTGCTCCCATGAAATGACATGCTTCGAGAAAACTAAAATTCAAATATGCATGGCAGTTTGACCGAAGAGCATATACGCATATACGCGTCTTAGGTTTAGGTTTTCGAAAATTAGGGTTGATGAAAATCAGGATGGTGACTTGGCTCTGGAGGCCTGATGCGGCAGAAGTTTCTGTGACATTTGATTGAGAGACCTCGTGCAATACTCGGAGCGCGCAAAAGTCAGAAATCTCGGCCTTTGCAAGTGCCCTCAGGTTGATGATGAGCTCATTGGGTCTCGTTGAGGTATCATAGGGGATCCTTAGGACGTCGTGGTGGGTTCCGAGATGGACGCCTTCAAGGACTTCCTCGCCTTTCGGTATGACAAGTAGCGCGTGGACTGATTGTCTCAGAATATTTATATCCCAACACTTATTGTTCTGATGTGTGTGCAAGAAACATCATTCAAGTAAATTGAGATGCTGGACGCCCTTGTAGAAACCGGAGATTATGGAAGATATAGTACAAGGAAGTAAACAACGGTAAGAATTGGTGATGGAGCTCTTTGCTAACTAGTTGGCACACCTATAGACGACTAGGCAATGGCGATTGTACAACCGTCTAGTTTATTTTTATGTACTATTTGGTTCAGTTGTCTACCTTTTCGCGACTGTTTCTTTTTTTATTCCAAAAATGTGTTAGCTGGACGATATTGGCTAGTACATCAGCCTGATGCAGAGGCCGGAAGATTAAGAAATCTTGTTTTTTAAAATATAACAATAAGCCGAGAGAGATCTTGATCTTGCGAGGCAAGCCGTAGGATGGTCAGCTACCCTGACTGATCCTACGGTGGCTTCGCCACTGCTCGAGATTGAATCCTGCATGGATTGAAGGCATAGGAGAACTTAAGAGTGAAAGACTATTGCATCATCATTGTATTAACCTTTGTTGTTGTATACTCTCTCAGTCTTAAAATGTAAGATGCTCACGTATTTCAATATTCAAGTTTAACATATAATTAGAGTAACAAATGTGGGTCATGCGATACAAAAGTAACCATTTGATGTGAGTATGTAACACAAAAATAGTATCATTAAAGAATACTTACGAATCTGAATCCAAAAATATCAATTGTGTCACGTGACCTATATTTAATTGGTCGAAATATTAGTTAACCTTAAATAAAACTTAGATTACATGAGTGTCTAACATTTTGAAACCGATGGAGTATTTAGCTTATTGCTGAAATAAAATAGAGTTCGATTTCGATGGCACTTGGGTTTTGGACGATAGGACAAGGTGCGTGCTTATGGAGTATTAATTGTGTGAGTATTAGCTATAGTATGTACATAGTTCAAAGCACCAACGTCACTTCTATTTGATTATTAATATTCGAGGATAAGTCAGTTAGCTCTATAGATCACTACATGCCTATTCTCAATTATTGGTAGATGGGACAACGCTCAATTAAGTATCCATAAATAGGAAACGACTGTGATTGTGCTAACATAGATATCTACTATCAGCCAAGCTATACTGTCTTGACTCTTTAAGATGTCTAGCTAGGAACACCGCTCCTATACAAGCGCGAGGTGCACTGTAGTATCGTGCCATTACTTGGCAATGGCAGAAGTCAGGGGAGAGTAAGAGGATGGTTGGTTGGGCTTTTCAGTAGCTTTTCACTGGAAAAAGCTGCAGCCTAACTAAACGGCCAGCTTTTCAGCAGTTTTTGCCAACGGTAGCTGTGGGCTTTGCAGTACAAATTCAGCTGTTTGAAAAAGTTACCTTCTGCCAGCTTTTTGCAATATGCTAAAGCTTCAGTGCTCATTTTCCAAAATGTTGTAGATTGTTTGGATCAACCAAAAGCTATATGTTCACTTTTCCACAGCCACAGTAGCTTTTCCAGACAGCCAGCCAACAGCAGCTTTGTCAACAGCCGCAGCTTAACCAAACAGGTCCTAAGTACCGCGTGCAGCGTGATTACACGTTGCATATTTTCTTTTTGGCCTTCTCAAGACTGCACATTGCACTGTCGTAGTACAGTACTAGAGTAAGTAGCCAGCTAGATTTAGGCAAACACCCCGACATGCCACGCAGCCAACACATGTGCTGGTACATATGGGCACTTCTGTATCTACTTTTATAGGCAGCGTGCAGAGACTGCCGGACCAAATTAACCACAGGTCCACAACTGATGAGTTAGTTCGAGTTATGACATACTCTCTCCTTGTGTCTACAGTATCATTATATTTGGAGTAAGTACTTATAGTGTGACTTTGCACTGGATTTAACATAAATGGCCATATTACACGGGTATTTGCTACAGTCTCAATTTACACCGGATTTGGTTTTTTTTTCTCTCATCTTGACAGCATTGCTCTACCGTTTGGGCTGATGTGGCATGTCCACGAAGCAAACTAGGGAGCCATGTCACCAGACCATGAATTTTTTTAAAAAAATATAGAAAAAGTTCAAAACTCAGAAAAAATTGAAAAGATTGAAATGGGAAAATCTGCAAAATCAAAAGTTTGGTGGATTTCTAATTTCTTTTACGTCGGGCTGATGTGACATGTACACGAGACTAGGATGCCATGTTACTTGACATGTCGACTACATTTTTTCGTTTTCTAATTTCTTCTAATTACTTTTTTGTTTTTTAAACTTCTCTTTCCATATTCTGAACTGTTTCTTATTTTTCACATAGTTTCGGGTGATATGGCGCCTAGTCTCCCTCGTGTACAGGCCACATTAACCTGACAAGTAGGCTCATGCTGTTAGGATGGGGCAATGCTAAATCTAGTGCAAACTGACACATAAATACCTTGTGCAATGTGCTCATTTCAAACTTGTGCAAATTGACACTACGCAAAAGAATATCTAGGGGAAAATGGAGTTTACTCTAACATTTCTAATTAGAAATATGTTATATTATTAATATTTTGTTAACTTTTGTGTTGATAAACAACTAATGGTCAAACATGGATGAGTCCTCCTCTGTTCTTATTCTCACCTTCACCTTTCGCGCGGCTCGAAAAAAGTCAAGGGTGACAGATAAACACAAACTAAGACGATCTGGGAAAATGTTTGTGACTGGAATGGCGACATGGGTGCGCTGCTCTTGTGGTCCTTGCAACTCTGGATGATTGGTGAGAAGGCCTGTTGAGAACATCCACCAAAGAGCTCCGTAGGCGAACAAGCGGCTTGTTACTTTTCGTGTGATGTGAAATATGAGAAAAGAGCGAAATATATGTATTTTAACAATGAATTCCTAGATAAGAACCACATCGCTTTTATTACTATGAGGAGATACCAATCATATTGCTACTGCTTCGTTTTCACCTAGTACTAGTTTATTCCATAGCGAGTAGTCTATTTTTATACATCCTCCCTCACCTAAATAAAGAGGCTCACATGTACATAAATAATCTATTTTTTTTCTATATGAAGGCAATACTTCTGTCAGCTCTTCGAAAAGAAAGATAAACGTGAACGGAGGTAGTATATCACATACAAATTATGACCAAATTAACAATTGACAATTGCATGCCGTCAAGTCAGCAGTATGCACAGGATCACGACGGCGCGTTACAGTGAAACTACTACTATTTGAACACTATATCACTAGCTTGATTGTGCTTGACTATAACACAATGTTGCTTGCTTGGATTTTTGTAAGGAAACCAAGAAGTGACAGTTTGCCAATCCGGGCTGATTCATTCGATTCAGCTCCACCGGTCGGACTACGTGTCCAGCATGTGACATTTTTCTCTTTGGCTGTTTTGCTGTGACAAGGAGTACCTTCTTGCTTTCTCCTTCGATCTGTTAGACCGTGACCCTTTATTTCGTCATCGCGTACACGTCTCACGCTTGGCCGCGATGTTCCCTGATCTCGATGCCGCAGCCCGCTTTGGCATCTGCGGTGCGACTCCCTCTCGATCTCCGCTACGCCTACGCAGTGAGCAGTTGGCCAACGACATATATACAGAAAAGTAATATCCTTCTCCTTGGATAGTTGGGTGAAAACAAGTGCTAAATCATTTGGACCTTGTACATTGTTCCATATTGAAAGGAACTGGAGCTTGGGAGTTCGAAGCCTGTTAATTAATTCAGCGATGAACAGGTAAAAGCAGCCGGGGAGCTTGCCTGCTCTGCTCGCTTCGGAGCCCACGACGCAGTGCCGGCCGCGCGCTCGCTCTGGTCGGTGGTGGTGCGTTGAGCGAAGCGAGCGGCGAGCGGCGAGCAGCGAGCGCGCGGAGATGCCGCGGGCGTGTGAGTGACGGCGTGTGACGTGGGGACGCAGCGCCGGGAACGGGCCTTGAAATGCTGACGCTGGATGGCAGAACCGTTGCGCTCCAAGGCCTGTATTTTCTCTATTACGAAACAATAACCATATAATCAATTTAGTTAACCGTAATTAGCAGTTTAAACAATGCCTTTTCAAATGGCAACTGTCGTCCTCTCATCTTGTATATATACGTAAACAGTGCACACTATGAGTATAACCATTTTTATTCTCTCGTTTTGAACGTCTTGTCTCACATTCATACTCCAACACAATATGAGCACCGTTAAACTCTCCAAAGCACACTTCTCAGCCACATCTCCACACATAAAGGGGTAAGAACGATGACACAAGAAACAATCAATGGTGTCATTATCTTTTTAATGACAATTGAAGTAGTTCTTCGACTTCTTCCTCCCCGGCCTCGCCTCCGCAGTGATATCGCTGTTGAGCCACCTCCGTGGCGAGATCAGCCGCCCCTGCATCGGCCAGGACAGTGGCGGCCAGACTCGTTTTCCCCTTCACCGCGGACGTAAACACAGCGGCGGCCACATTGTCAGGTTTCCTCTTCGACACGGACGGGAGATCCCTTGGATCCACGAGGGCCGAGCCCTCCACTGCGACAATGCCCCCCAGGTAGCAATGTCGTCCTCGGCATGACACACACACCGCCTCGTCCTCACGACGGCAGTGGCGGCCAGCGTCGTCGGTGCCCTCTCCGCTCATGTGGCGCGATCCAACCTCGCCGCATAGCCTCAACCCACCGGCAGCGGTGGCGGCGGCTCCGCCACGCAGCGCTAGCCACAGGATTGCGGCGGTGGCTTCCCTGACGATGACATAGCACCCGGGTATCATCAAGGAGGACAAAGCCGGCTCTCTGGACATAGGGTGGGCCGGGCCGACTGCTCGGAGTCTGACTTCTACACGGGGGCGCATCATCAACTTGGAGTACAAGACATAAACATGTACCTACCCGATATCTTGGGTTCTAGTTGTAACCGATTAGGAGATCTACTTGTAAACCGATCCGGACTCATGTAACTCTGCCCTTGCCGCCTATATAAGGCAGGGCAGGGATCCCCCGATCGGTAGGCGATACATATACATACCCTAGCAACCTAGAGAGCTCCTCTCGAGGTCTTGCTGCATACGGTACACAAGCAATACAATCCACCAAACACAGGACGTAGGGTATTACCTCTTCTCGAGGGCTTGAACCTGTATAAACTCTGTGTCCCGTGTGCACCCATCTAGATCTACTACGCGTACGCTGCCCCATGTTTATTATTGCCGGATCAAAACACCGACAGTTGGCGCGCCAGGTAGGGGAGGTGCGCATAGATCCATCTGAACAGATCCAGATGGGTTTCTCAAACGACAACGGCGACTTCGCTCCAAGTCGAATCATGAGTTTTGGCCCCTTGGACTCTGTCGCTGACCCAGGACAGGTTTTCCGATTTGAAAATCTGGACTTCATCGCCAACAAGCTCGGCAAACTTCACCTCCGCAACTCGGCTTCCAGCCGGTTGGCGGAGGCTTCACCGCCTTCCCCACTGGGACTCTCCTCCGAGTCGATGACTTTGGCGGCCATCTCCGGGGACGAGGTTACGCGAAGGTTGGATCTACTACTTGAACACGGGTTTTCACCCGTCGAGCAGGGATCCCGACTAGTTGGCATGATCGAGTCCCTCTTACCCATCCTCGACTACGACTCGGACGGCTTTGAGAGTTCGGGAAGCCACCATCCTTCTCGGGAGGTCTTCATGGCTGACTCGGATACGCTGGCAAACAACGGTGACCAGTCCATCCCCATCGCGGATCAGAACCCCGATCAGCTAGAAGCCACCCGGCTCTGTCTTATTGCCAAGGAGGAGAGATTGGCCGAGCAGCAGACCGTGCTCGCTCGCTAGCACGAGGAACGACAGCGTAACGAGGACATGTGGGACCGAGGGCGCCAGGTTAAGAACGCACTCCACATGCGCGAGAGGGACGGCGTCCAGATATTTTCGCTTCCCAGTCACAACCTCGTCGCCGCCACGGTGGCGGCACGCACCATCAACACCCCGAGGGCACCCCGGGTTACGACGATCTCCGACGGCTCCGAATCTTGATGGAAGGGGCAGTTCTCCAGCAGGCCATGATCTCCGAGGTCCACGCAGCTTCTCCTGCGAGCACCAGGAGCCGGCGCTCTTCCCCGCCAGAGCCCACGTGCCACAGAAGGTCACCGCACCAGCCTAGAGCTTCATCGCCCTGCTGGGTCAGTTCGTAGCCGACTCGGACTAGACCGCGACGTGCGGAACACCCTCGAGGCAAGACGCTACGCTCATCGTGGCATGGGGAGAGACGACCGCGACAGTTACCACGGTGACAGTGACGATTGCCGCGTTACTAGCCAGCGCCGCTCTCCGACTCCTCCCAGCACGGCCTACGCAGGCCCGAAGGCGTTCGGCCCTCGCATCCGCAACGTCGTCTTCCCGCCACGATTCCGAGTCACCGGCATTGACAAGTACACAGGCGAGACTCAGCCAGACATCTGGTTAGCCGATTACCACACGGCATGCAGGACCAATGGAGGCAACGATTATGTCGCGATCCACTACTTGTCCCTGTTCTTAGCCGACTCGGCCAAGCTTGGCTCACTAGCCTGCCTCAGGGTAGCATCCAGTCCTAGACCGACCTTGAGACCCTCTTCGTGAACAATTTGCAGGGCACCTACAACAGGCCTGGGAACGCGTGGGATCTCCACAGTTGTACCCAAGAGGCGGGTGAGACCCTCAGAGAGTACATCCAACGCTTCTCCAAAAGAAGAACTCTCTGCCGGAAGTCCGAGAGGGCGACGTCATCACTGCTTTCTCTAAAGGCGTTCGGAGCACGGACCTCATCCACAAGATCGCACGCAAGAATCCCCAGACTACGCGCGAGCTCTTCGATATCACCAACAACTTCGCAACTAGCGAGGAGGCCGTTCGCAGTGCGACCAAGGACGACAAGGGGAAGGGCAAGGCCCCCCAAGTCCCCCAAAACGAAGGATCGTCTCGAGTCGCCCAAGAAGAAACACCGGAAGCGCAAGAGTGGATACCTCGTTGCCGCTGTCGAGCGTGCTCCGCGGCGCTATCCTTAGCGCGGTAATGCCACTTTCGAGGAGATGATGGGCCAGCAGTGTCACTTCTACGGGCCGAAGTCAAACCACCTCATGCGTGAATGCAATTTCCTAAAAGAAAGCTGAATAAACCTTCTGCTCCTAGCCAGAGCAAGAAGGAGCCTCCTCCGGATGGGTCGCCGAGTTCCCAAAGGAGACTGCGTGCCTCATGATCTTCGGCGGTCCAAGTGGTTACGAGTCCAAGCGTCGCCAGAAGCTCACGGACCACGAGGTCAACTCGATCGAGCCGGCTGTGCCCCGGTACCTCCGATGGTCCGAGTCCGTAATCTCCTTCGACTGCTCGGATCACCCCGACTACATATCCCACCCCTGGAAGGTTCCCCTTGGTGGTGGACCCAATCGTCCACGGCGTCTGCCTCACAAAGGTCCTTATGGATGGAGGGAGTGGCCTGAACATCCTCTATGTCAAGACCCTGGACGACATGAAGATCCCCCGCTCAGAAATCAAGCCCACCGGCGCACCCTTCCACGGGGTTGTGCCCGGCAAGCTGGCAAGACCACTCGGGCAGATCGTTTTGGCCGTCACCATCGGTACACCCGACAACTTCCGGATCGAGACCCTCACTTTCGAGGTCGTCGACTTCCCAGACTCGTATCACGCTATCCTGGGGCGTCCCTGCTACGCCAGATTCATGGCCGTGCCCAGCTATGTCTACCTGAAGCTCAAGATGCTGGGTCCCCACGGGATAATAATGGTGCAAAGCAACTTCCAGCACGCTTACGCGTATGACCTGGAAAACTACAACCTCGCCACGGCCCAAATCGCGGCAGCCGAGCTTGACAGCCTCAAGTCGGTTGTGGTCAAGGAAGTACCCCCGGCTAAAAAGACTTCAGTATCGATGTCATTCTAGTCGGTGCGGGACACCAAGATGATCCAGATCGATCCGGAAGACCCCTCCAAGACGGCATAGATCGGGACTACGCTCAGTGACAAATAGGAAAGCGCGCTCGTCAGCTTCCTCTGTGACAATCGGGACGTCTTTGCATGGACATCCTCTAACATGCCTGGAGTCCTGAGGGAGACTGCCGAGCACTCTCTGAATGTTCGGTCGGATGCCAAACCGGTCAAGCAGCGCCTGCGCCGCTTTGCTGAGGACAGGTGCAGAGCAATAGGAGAGGAGATAGCCAAGCTTCTGTCAGCTGGCTTTATCAAAGAAGTGTACCATCCCGATTGGTTAGTGAACCCAGTTCTCGTTCGTAAAAAGAATGGAAAATGGAGGATGTGCGTTGACTACACGAGCTTCAACAAAGCATGTCACAAAGATCCCTTCACACTGCCTCGCATCGACCAAGTGATTGACTCCACTGCCGGCTGTGAAATTTTATGTTTTCTCGACGCCTACTTGGGCTACCATAAGATCAAGATGAAGAAGGACGACGAGATCAAGACGTCGTTCATCACTCCATTCGGGGCCTTCTGCTACGTCTCCATGCCTTTCGGTTTGGAGAATGTCGGCGCTACGTACCAATGGTGTATACAGCGTTGCCTCCAGAGGTAGATTGGTAGGAACGTGCAGGCCTACGTCGATGACGTGGTGGTCAAGTCCGAGAAGAAAGAGATGATCTCCTGACCAACTTGGGAGAAATGCTCTCCAACCTTAGGTGATTCAACATGAAGCTCGACCTGGAGAAATGCGTTTTCAGAGTTTCTTCGGGAAAGCTACTCGGCTTCATCATTTCCGAGCGAGGAATCGAGGCTAACCCAGAGAAGATCGATGTCATCATTAAGATGGGGCCACCAAAAAACCTCAAGGATGTCCAAAGGCTAACCGGGTGCATGGCGGCCCTCAGCCGATTTATCTCTCGACTCGGTGAAAAGACCCTGCCCCTCTACAAGCTCCTGAAGAAGTCGAACACCTTCATCTGGACATCTAAGGCCCAAGACGCCCTCGACGGGCTGAAGAAACTCCTGACCACGTCCCCGGTGCTGGTTTCCTTGATGCCCAACGAACCGCTGCTTCTCGACATTGCAGCGACTACCCAGGTGGCTAGCATTGTCTTGGTCGTTGAGCGCTCCATGCCGGGCCACATCCAGAAGGTTCAGCGGCCAGTCTACTTCATCAGCAAAGTGTTTTTCGAGTCCAAGGCGCGGTTGAAAGATCATCTAGGCCCTAATTTGGTTTTGATGGTTAATAGCAACCTAAACTGGAATCTAATGTTTACATTGAGTGTAAGCAGAACTTACAGGTTCCAAGAAGAAGGGTTATCCGGAGAAGGATGGTCACCAAAAAGAGGGTACAAGGTGGTTTCAAGGACAAAGAGATGGCTGTGCTAGGTAGCTGTGCCACAGCTGAGAAGAAGCCGGTGCTGTGCAGGGAGCTGCAAGCAGGGTGATGGTGGCTTGATGCGTCAAGGGCCGTGACTTCAGTTGGTGGCAGGTGAAGCCTAGATTTGCTAGTTTCTTTGAGTCCATAGGAACCACCCGTACTATCAAGAGGGATGAAAACAGTAGCAGTTGTCTAAGGGTACCTTGCTCATTGCTCAGAGTGTTGGTCAAGGGGATTGGTGCTTTGAGGCCAATTGCCCTGTGTCAATAGCTTTGCTCAAAAGTATGTAGCTGTGTGAAAACCCTAGAGCTTTAGGTACCTGTGTGACACAGCTGTGTCACAGGTGGCCTTCCGCTCTATGACTCAGGTACATCTCTGTACCAGGGGAGAGCTTGTAAATGCTAAGGTACCTGCACTGCGATAGGCGGTCTGATGAGTCAGAAGTCTGTCGGAGGTTCTCTCCTTATAGGTATTAGAGTTGAAGTATGCTGAGGGCATGTCATGTGCCAGGACCGGGCTGAGTAGTGCGGCTATCAGCTAAGGGTTCACCTGTGTGCGCTGCCGGTGACACAGGTGTCGGTCTGCCTGAGCCGGGTACAGTTGGGCGTAGGGTGTAGCTGTGTCACCGGTGGTTGACACCGGTGGCTCACTTAATCCTACGTGGCAACAGGGTAACGGTCAGGTGCCTGTGGACCCTATATATAGGGGACCAGGGGAGGACTCTGTCCTCAACCTTGCTCAAATCAGTGATTCACATACGACCGTTGCAAAGCCTCCAACCACTCCACAAGAGCCGAGAGCCTAAGGGTTAGTTCGAGTGGGTTTGTGAGCTAAAGCACGAGAAAAGGTTCCTCCAAGAGATTGCTACTGAATCATCTGTTACTCTTGGAGTTTGTCTGCTCCTAGACGGGTGTAGGAGTTGCTGGTATCACCCAAGCTTGTGTGGGCTGAACCAATAGTTTGTGAAGGTGTTCTGAGGTCTACCTGCTGCAAGGCAAAAGGATCTCCACAAGCAAAAGAAAGAGTCCTGAAGGATCAGGTACTCGGAGAAGAAGCACAATTTAGTGCTGGCCAGCTCTTAGGAGTGGTCTCTCCAACGGAGACGTACCTTCTCTGCAAAGAGTTGGGAACTTCGGTGAAAAATCCTTGAGTCTCCTTTACTTTCTTGTATTGCATGCATATCTGCTTATACTTGCTTGCTTGTGTCTCTTAAACTTGATCTGCTAAGTTTACCTTTTCACCTGTGCTAGTTTACCTTTATACCTGCGTGTGATCATCTGTTGCACAGCTGCATCATTCACTTGTATTCATCTGTATCAGCACCTGTGTCACAGTCAGTCTAAGTAGAACACCTGTGTTAGGTTAACTCTTCACCTGTGTCATTCACCTGTGTGACAGCTGTGCGTTAATTTACACATAGTTTCTACCTGTGTCACTCACCTGTGTCACAGCTGTCCACTATTAACTTGTGAAGTTAATCTGACAACTCAAACAAAAGTTTAAAAGAGAAAATTTTATAAGCCAACTATTCACCCCTGTTGGAAATATGCCCTAGAGGCAATAAATAAAGTCGTTATTTGTCATATTTCAAGTTCATGATAAAGTTTATTCTCCATGCTATAATTGTATTAATTGGAAACATTATTACTTGTGTGGTTATATAAACAACACCGTGTCCCTAGTGATCCTCTAACACTAGCTTGTTGATTAATTGATGGTTAAGGTTTCCTAACCATGAACATGAGTTGTTAATTAATAACAAGGTCATATCATTAGGAGAATGATGTGATGGATAGACCCAAGTTGAGCGTAGCAATTTGATCGTGTCACTAAGTTTTATTTGCTTCAGCTATCATATGTTAAATGTTCTAGTCCTTCGACCATGAGATAATGCCACTCCCTAGTACCGGAAGAATGCTTTGAGGGCATCAACCATCACGCCGTAACAGGGTGATCATAAAGGTGTCTTTCAGGTATCTCGGAAAGTACTTGTTGGGTTGCATGTATCAAGAGTGGGATTTGTCCATCCACGTGACGGAGAGATATTCTCTGGGCCCACTCGGTAATGCACATTCGATATCGCTTGCAAGCAAGGGACTAAGGAGTTAGTCACAGAGGATGTTGTATTACGGAACGAGTAAAGAGTACTTACCAGGAAACGAGATTGAACTAGGTATGGTGATACCGACGATCAAATCTCGGGCAAGTAAAATATCGTGAGACAAAGGAATGGAACATTCGACATCGTGGTTCAACCGATAAATGATATTCGTTGAATATGTGGGAATCAATATGGACATCCATGGTCCCGCTATTGATTATTGATCAGAGAGGTGTCTCGATCATGTCCGCATATTCCCGAACCCGTAGGGTCACACACTTAAGGTTCGTTGATGCTAGGGTAGAGAATGAGATATTAATATGGTGAGACCGAAATTTTGTTCGGAGTCTCGGATGGGATCCAGGACGTCACGAGGAGCTCCGGAATGGTCCGGAGATACAATTTCATATATGGGAAAGTATTTTTAGGGTTTCGGAAAGGTTCGGGATTTTTCGGCAGAGTTCCGGAGAAGTTCTAGAAGGTTCCGGAGGGTTCTAGAGTAGGGCCCACTTATCCCAGAGGAGTCCACATGGACCAAGGGTACTGCATGAACAGTACACACGTAAATAGTGTCGTGTGAACAGTAACCCCCCCTCCTAGATGGATAAGATCGATATCCCTTAAAAATAGGAGAGATAAGATAAAGGAAAAAGGAGAACTTGGGAGGCAAGTTACTGTTCACGTACTGTTCACGTGAACAGTACCGAGCCTATATAAAGGGGGGGAGGGCTGGGCGCAGCCCCCCTTTGAACCCTAGCCGCCAGCCCCTCCCTCTCTCCCATCTACTCCTCTCCCACAGCTGCATAGGCGAAGCCCTGCAGGAATTTCTCCACCACATCCACCACCACACCGTCGTGCTGCTGGAGATCTCATCTACCTCTCCACCTCACCTTGCTGGATCAAGAAGGAGGAGACGTCATCGAGCCGTACGTGTGTACATCTCGGAGGTGCCGCTCGTTGCGGTGCTTGATCGGATTGGAACACGAGAAGATCCCTCTCGCGGCTGGGAGGTATAACCTAGCTGCGGGAGGCTGCGGGCTTCATCGACAACGGTCAAATTCTCCGCTGCGTTGACGTGTTCGTCGAGGGTATGTAAATATGATCTGTCTCTCGTTGCAAGCTTCTTCTAGATTGGATCTTGGTTTTCTAGATTGGATCTAGGTTTTCGTTTGCATCTCGTAGGAAATTTTTTATTTTCTATGCTATGAATCCCATCAGTGGTATCAGAGCTAGATCTATGCGTAGATGCTTTGTACGAGTAGAACACAATTGGATTGTGGGCGTTGATTCTCTTGTTGCTACCTCTTTTCGTGCACTTTGGATTTTGCGGGATAGCAAGATGAAGCGGCCCGGACCAACTTTACATGTCCTCGCACATGAGACCGGTTCTGCACTCGACATGCAACTTGTATTGCATAAGCAGCTGGCGGGTGTCTGTCTCTCTTGCTATAGTGAAATCTAATTTGCAACGGGAGGCTTGGAAAAGTTTATAGCAATAATTGAATCCACGTTGTGGCTTTGCGTAGGTAAGAACGGTTCTTGTATACAACCCCTAGAAGCCACGTAAAACTTGCAAACAATAAGTAGAGGCGTCTAACTTGTTTTTGCAGGGGGCATGTGATGTGGTATAGTCAAGATGTGATGTGATATATGTGATGTATGAGATGATCATGTTTTGTAATATTTCACGACTTGCATGTCGATGAGTACGGCAACCGGCAGGAGCCACATGGTTGTCTTTAATATTTATTGTATGACCTGCGTGTCAACTCCAAACGCCATGTAATTGCATTACTTTATCGCTAGTGGTAGCAACAGTTGTAGTTGCAACACGTGGTGGTGACTATCATGTGCGACGCCCAAGGAGTTAGGCGTCATGCTGGTGATGATGGAGATCGTGCCGGTGCGTTGGAGATGGAGATCAAAGGCGCAAAAGAAGAAAAGGCTATACCATGTCACATTATTCTTGCATGTGATGTTTATCCTTTTTATGCATCTTATTTTGCTTAGTACGGCGGTAGCATTATAAGATGATCCCTCACACTAATATCAAGATAAAATGTGTTCTCCCTTAGTATGCACCGTTGCGAAAGTTCGTCGTTTTGAAGCACCTCGTGAAGATCGGGTGTGATAAACTCTACGCTCACATACAACGGGTGTAAGCCAGTGTTACACATGCGGAAATACTTTGGTTAGCTTGACGAGCCTAGCATGTACAGACATGGCCTCGG
>JAGXJF010001746.1:0-70545 GCA_019208055.1 Stipa capillata
ATCATCATATTAGTTTAGTTGATTATTTTCTGCATGTTAGTTTGATACCGTTATATTTTTGAATGACATGATGGTGTAGTTAGCACCTACCACCCCACAACCCCAGCTATTTGTGCAGGCCGTATTCACCTTGAAGACCTTAGGATAAATATAAATCATATCAGTGTCCTTCATCGGCATTAGAGGCTAGGTTAGACTATATTCAGAAATATTGGTAACCCTAGAGCAAAATTTGGAGAATGTGGTTTTAAAAGAAATTACCGATGGAAGGGGACAAAGAAGATGGGGCCTTTTATCTGTTGATTATGCAGCCATACCTCTTCCGAGAGTAAGGGTAATAGGTGGATTACCTTACTCGGGGCAATTAAGGACAAGACCCTTGTGCTAAGTGATGAACACAGAACCTCTCAACCACATGTTTGACTTGTCAAACCGGGCCTAGTAAATCTGCTGTATCTGCTGAACAACTACAAAATAGCTTGCCATTCCTTTTATCTGGAAGACCCGCAGAAGCGAAAGAGGTGATAGGCCATTGATTGGGAAATCACAACTAGAACTCACCCAACTCCCGGATCGCGAAGTTGACACTGACCCGTCGGCTCCTGGGAGAGGGGTGACGTAGTGTTCCTGGGTAAAAACTTCAAAAGATAGAGCAGATAAAAAACCTTGTTACCTTACCTCTGTCGACACACCGATGGCCGTGTGTAAATCTATAGTGGCATTAAGAAATATAGGTATCATGTGGGTCAAGCTGAGCCACCCTGCAGAGTTGAATCAAATGATATTCGAATATGCCGTGTTTCCGGTATATGAAGCTATGTTTAGATGTGATTCTCGCTACAAGGCATAAGTAGAGATTTGGAAATGGCTAGTTGAATTTGATGACGACCTGACAGGGTTACTAAAAACAAAATGTTTTACTGTCCGAATGTTTAAACGAAGGAATTTCTAAATACTAGGATGGAGTTTAGGACTATGCATCCACCAAATAAAAAACCATATACACCTCATTTGAAATCCAAGACATGTAGTTATGTAGTACATTTCCCAATGTGGCTTGATGAGTACGTCATGTACTCATTACTGCACCAATCACCACAGATATGCGGGAAGATGAAGAACCTTTCGATGAACCCGCTGCTCCTTGCCATGCCGATGAGCAGGTCCCGCATCCATGGCCGGACCGTGCACCGGTGGACCGTGCCACAGAGCGCGGTTGGAATAGGGATGATGAATCCCCTGGCGTGGAGATCGTCGAAGCGGCTATTCCCCTCGTTGGCTGAACGGACGAAGCCCTCGCCGAGCCACCAGTGGATGAGGAGTCGCTTCCTGATGACGACGCCCTCGGGGAAGGCGGCGAGGCAGAGCACGGAGCCCCGGAGCCACGCCTCGAAGCCGCCAACGGCGAGCCTGAGGTGGCGCATCTGCGGGCCGTGCCGGATCTGCCCCATCTTCCCCGTCATCACCACGGCCGTGCCCTCCGGAGCCGGAGCAGACGAGGATCCCTCCTCCCCGCCGCCGCTGACGTCGTCGCACGGGATCGTGTAGGCCTGGCGGATGCTGGCCTTGATGGCGTCGATGGCCGCGGATGCGGCGAAGAGCTCCTGGCGGATGCGCACCGCGTCGGGCTGCGCGTCCTGGAGCGCGTCGTCGAGGCGCTGCTCGACGGGGTCGAAGCCTTGGCGGATGCGCTTATCGGCGTCGTCAATGCTGCGGAAGACACCTTCCAGTTGCTCGATCTCCCGCCGGACTTTCTCCAGCTGCGCGAGGGCCTGCGCCTTGGAGTCGCCGTCATCGTCGGTCGGCGGTGCATGTTGATGCGCGGGCGCGGGCGTGGCGTCCAGGACGGTGCGGATGGTGGCGAGGCGGGCGAGAAGAGGGACGATGATGTCCTCCTTGACACCTCGGGTGGCCGTGCGATCCAGGGCGGCAGACATGGCGCGGCCGCGGCGGGTGGCGCACCGAGCCCAGCGACTAAAGGATGGGTCACCTGCGAGGATGCGGCTTCGGTGACTTGACAGAGGCAAGACACCGAGCGACTTAGCCCCCACATCGAACGGTCCATCTCAGATCCAACGGTCTAGATTTCTCTCCCGATTTTTTTAAATCACGTAAAAGCTTCAAAAAAATCTGAAAAAATTCATACCGGTTTACAATAGAATGAAGTATACACTGGTAAATTTTCGTAAAATAATATGCCTATTTGTGACCTGTGAAAAAAAAAGAAGAGAACACAGTGAACAGTACGCATTCTAGATTTCTTTTTTTTTCACAGGTCACAAATAGGTATATTATTTTACGAAAATTTACCAGTGTATACTTCATTCTATTGTAAACCGGTATGAATTTTTTCAGATTTTTTTGAAGCTTTTACGTGATTTAAAAAAATCAGGAGAGAAATCTAGACCGTTGGATCTGAGATGGACCGTTGGATGTGGGGGCTAAGTCGCTCGGTGACTTGACAGAGGCAAGTCACCGAAGCCGCGTCCCGCCTGCGAATCTTTAGGTGTTTTAGCCCTAAAGATTTTCTCCGCGCGACACCTCGGGACATGGCGCGGCCGCGGCGGGTGGCGCATCGAGCCCAGCGACTAAAGGATATTTTCTCCGCGCGACACCTCGGGACATGGCGCGGCCGCGGCGGGTGGCGCATCGAGCCCAGCGACTAAAGGATATTTTCTCCGCGCGACACCTCGGGACATGGCGCGGCCGCGGCGGGTGGCGCATCGAGCCCAGCGACTAAAGGATATTTTCTCCGCGCGACACCTCGGGACATGCCGCGGCCGCGGCGGGTGGCGCACCGGGCCCAGCGACTAAAGGATGGGTCACCTGCGAATCTTTAGGTGTTTTAGCAAAGTTGGTCTAGCCAGGACTAGCAGGGAGCAACCACGAAGATACACACGCAGAGAGAGAGAGGAGGAGGAGGAGGAGGAGGAGGAGGAGGCGTCGGCATGGATCTGCGGTGGCTGGGGGCGCGCAGAGAGAGAGAGGAGGTGGAGGAGGATGTTGAGGCAGAGCTGCGGTGGCTGGAGGAGCAGCGTCGGCTGCTGGAGGAGCAGGGTCGGCTGCTGGAGGAGCAGCGTCGGCTGCTGGAGGAGCAGCATCGGCTGTGGAAGGAGCAGGGTGGGCTGGAGGGGCAGCGTCGGCTGCTGGACGAGCAGCATCGGCTGCGGGAGAAGCAGCGTCGGCTGCTGGAGAAGCTGGGTCGGCTGCTGGAGGAGCCGTTGCTGCTGGAGGAGCAGGTTCTCGTCAAGTTAATAGGAAGGATCGCCCGCGTTCGCGAGGCGCTGGACGCCGTCCTGAAGAGGCAGGCGAGAGCAGCAGCTACGATATCAAGGGTCTACGTCCATGAGCTCCAGCAGCTGATATCGTCCGTGAGCAACGATATCTCCCAATGGTGGGAACGTCTTGAGTCGGAGTATCATCCTTCTTCTTTTTTTTCGGGGCATCGAGGTCTTTATGCAATGGTGGGAAGAGCAGAGCTGGTGGAGGAGATGGTCAACATCTTGCTCGCGGACGAGCAAGATGGCCCGCTGGTTGTCCCGATCGTCGGAGGGCCTGGCATGGGCAAGACCCGTCTAGCCGATGCACTGTATGAAGATACCAGAGTCAGGCAGAAGTTTGCCGTGCGACGCTGGGTGCACGTTTCACCGCGATTTGATCTCGGAATTTTGATGAGTGAGGTGGAAGACATTTGCAGGTTCCTAGGAGGACGGAGATACTTGATCGTGCTGGACGATGCCTGGGATGATGACCAGACGGAATGGGCAGACTGGGAGACCCTTATGAAGGCCCTTCCTCCAAATGGCAAAATCCTTCTCACCACTAGGACTCCTGCTATCGTACCAAGGACTGCCAGCATTGTGCAAACTACTAGCCCCTGCTTCTTGCAGCCCACAGACCAAGAATTCTGCAAGCAGTTCCTAGTTCAACGCCGTCTCTCTCTCACTGACCTTGGCGTCGTTGGTACCAGAGTTGCCAAAAAATATGCTGATGTGCCCCTACTGTTGGAATATACAGCCTTTTGGTTACGTGAGGAGGAAAATTTACTCCTGTGGGAGCAAGCTCTGGAAGGTTTTCACAGCCTCAACAAAGAAAGTTATCCCGCAAGAGTATTCGGTAAACTCCTTCGCTGGGCTTACCGCAGCTACGAGCATCTCAGGCCGCACTTGCGGAGCTGTTTTCTTTGTTGTTCAATTTTCCCATTGGACTACAACTTCAGTGCTGAAGAATTAGCTGATCTTTTTGCTGCTAATGGCTTTATACCAGCTACAGTGCCTACATCCCAACGAGTACAATTTCTCCAACAGCTCCTTGATGAGTGCTTCCATCCAGTGCAAGAATATGAGCATCTAGATGAAGGGAGGCGTATCTACAGGATGCACAAGATATTGCACATCTTCGCGCAATGCGCAGATAGTGTTTACAGCTCAATCATCAGAGTTCGTCAGTCTGATGATGTTCGAGGTGATGTCTTGTCAATTCGAAATGCATCACTACTCATTCATCCTTCGACAGAATCCTTCCCAACTAATTTGTTTCAATTCAAGAACTTGAGGACACTGATCTTACTTCTTGAAGGGAAAACGTGCTCCTCTGGTCAGCAATGTGAGATTAAAGAGATTCCCCAGGCATTCTGTCAAACACTTAGACATCTTCAAGTATTGAGTCTGGAAGCTACCAAGATCAGGAAGCTCCCTAATAAATTCGAGCAACTGTCCGACCTGAGATATCTTAACCTCTCATGGTCAAATATTGAAGTCTTCCCCAGCTCAATCTCCAAACTGCAACACCTGAGATATCTTAACCTCTCATGGTCAAATATTGAAGTCATCCCCAGCTCAATCTCCAAACTGCAACTTCTGCAAACTCTGAAACTGTCCCACTGTAAAAAGCTCCAAAAACTGCATGGAAATACATGCAAACTTGCCTGCCTGCAGAAGTTAGAGCTTGAAGGTTGCATCTGTCTTGTTGAGTTGCCTCAGAACATGAGTAAGATTAAGAGCCTTGAGTGTCTAAGTGTTCCTGGATGTGCATCACTTATTCAAATGCCTCGCAGAATGGGCCATCTTACAAACCTCCAGACTTTGCTGGGATATGTTGTCTCCAACAGTGATGCAAATGCAATGTCGGAGTTGCAACCATTGGCACACCTGCATAGGCTAAGTCTAGAAAGCCTAGAAAAGGTTTCAGAACCTGTGGGCGCAAGGGATGCAATGCTGCAGGACAAACAAAAACTCGAATCATTGGCACTGAGGTGGAACATGGACTCTGAACATACTGATAAATCATTGGCACTGAGGTGGAACATGGACTCTGAACATACTGATAAAACAGCCTATGAACTACTTGAGGGTCTTCAACCACACCAACATTTGAAAGAACTTGAGATTGTTGCTTATGAAGGTGACAAGCTTCCGTCTTGGATGATAAGCACTGAACCATATCTTATATCACTGGTTGAGATAAGGCTAGTAAGATCATGCAAAACATTACCTCCTCTAGGGCTACTACCATGTCTAAAGGTTGCTGAGATAAGTGGAGTTGAAACTATCAGCCGTGTTGATGATAGTTTCCGTGGCCACAGTGGCACATTCCCCTCACTGGAGAAACTAACATTCTCTTATATGCATAACCTTGAAGTCTGGGAACATGCACCCAATGTGGATATATTTCCTCGTCTTACAGAAGTGGCAATCATTAATTGCCCAAAATTTAGAGCATTGCACATGGAGCTTCCATCAGTTGAAAAGCTGATCTTGTGGATGAACAACAAGATGCTGTTCACTTCGAAAGAAGGCCTGACAGGTGTGGCAAAAAGCCTGGAACATGTATCCATTTGTTTTGGCGAAGAGCTGCTTGCTTCTTCAGACTGTGAGGGCCTGCAGGAGCTAGATAGACTGAAGAAGTTGGAGATATGTGGGTGTGCTGAGCTAATAAGCCTCCCACAGGGTTTGCAATATCTTTCTTCTATCAGAAACTTGGCAATTGACAACTGCAGCAAACTGGAGGCTTTACCAGGTTGGTTGGAGAAGCTACCTTCTCTGCAAGTAATATGTTTGTCAGGCTGTCCTGTATTGCGTTCTATTCCTGATGGCTTGCAGCAGCACTGTAATATCGAAATATATGTTGAGGACTGCCCCAACTTACCAGCAGAAGCATTTTCTTTTTGAAGCGCCCAGCAGAAACATCAGGTATCTTGAGTTCTTGACTCCTTCATGCATTTTTCATGGGAATTATATTTGAGAAAAAAAACATGAGAATTTTTGGTTTGATTTATTTTGAAGGCAATTGATACTATCTTAGTTTAACTTCAAAATAACGAGTGAAGAAGCGTATTCAATTATGTTAATCTTTAGTCTTTACAGTATGAAGAAGCGTATTTGTCCTCCTGGGAATGACACGAGATTTTCTTTTGATGAGCTTTCTCATTTTGCTACATGCCTACATCTGCATGTGCACTTGGTTATGCAATGTATCATGATTTTAACTCATTTTGTTTGTAGGAAAATCTGTTGCTACTCGAGTCAAAAAGGTCAAGGGGAACATCTTCATCAATGACGATGAATTAGTTTTTGAATTAAATAGTGATGAAGATGAAAGCTAGTTACCACCATGCATGAAATTGGTCATACCAGAAGCAAGTCTTCAGAGTTGTGGCCTCGTACTCAGTTCAGCGAAAAGTCTTCTCCAAGCCGTTAGTGGGAAAACTGGCACCCCTCATTCGTTAGAGCGTCGCCCTCTCGTATGCCAAATCTTTAGTCCTATAAAGATCTAAGTTAGTGGTGGTCTGTTCATCACACCGAGACTACCCTTTAAGTTGTGAAAAAATTACCGCTATAGTCATCCATTCTATGCGGTAAACATATGTATCACGATCTTTTAATTAGTTGATTCAATTGATGTGTACTCTGAGAAGATTATTATTATTTAGCACAAAGTTAGAGACTGTAATGGCACAAACGTCTACACAGCTCATGTAATATAATTTTTTATATTTTTTTTATAGCAACACATGGACATTACGTCTTCTAAAAATTTGGCATCCAAAAGGCATTTGGCAAGGTACATTGGGCATTCATATCAGAACTAATACAGCAGCAGGAATTCCGGATTTGTCAGCGGATTGAGCAAATCGGGTTGCCATCATGCTACCAATGGCATCAACGAAGATCACCTTCGATTGGATTCCGGGAGGAATGTTGCTGTATATTCACCACAGTAGCAGAATGTGACGCCTTCAACTGATCTAGTTATCTAGCCTAGGAACAATTGTTTCTTCTAAGAACGAAGGTGGTTATTTTACTCGGTGTTGTTGTTTACACATTTACTGTAAGTCTGTAAGTAACTTTTTTTTCCTGAAAAGATACTGTAAATTTACTGTAAGTCTGTAAGTAACTTTTTTTTCCTGAAAAGATACTGTAAATACCTGACTGACCTTGCAGTTCATACTTCACTTTACAAGTGCCTGAAAATTTGCTGAATACTGAGTGTAAGGTTGGAAATACAGCACTGGCCACTGGTGCAAAAATATCTCCTGAGTTTGTGCTATTATTTGACTGTTCTGAAGAAGAGATTGAAAGGCGTCTTTTGGACCGCAATCGGGTACAAGAAAACAAAAAGAATCTTGAAGACTGAAATCGTGGAACATAGCTTAGAACTGGGGGCTTGTTTGGTTTGTTACCAAATATTTGGTTTGCCAATGTTGGGGCAAGCAAAGGGATGCCAAATTTTGGAAAGCAATTTGTGAGATAAAACAGTCGTTTGGCAAATGTTGAAGCCCAACCAAGTGAGAGCCAAATTTCTTTGGCTTCCCAAAACTTTGACAAGGCTATCATTGGTAGCAAATCAAGCATGTTCGATGTCGATGCTATCCAGTTTTTTCGTAGACTATCAGAGTAAAATGGAGGTACGGAGGTGTACCTCCGGGCTCCGGTGGTCTGTCCTCTGAAACCACCATGGCTGGAGCGAGAGCGGACCTGTGCAGCTTGGCTCCTCCAGCCCCGTGATAGCACCTCGCGGCGCCATGGCCGCCGCCGCGACAGCCGGACCGACGACACCGAGTGCCGCCTGAGCGTCTCAACTACAACTGCGGCTGCCTTGACACTGGTCTTGTCAACCTCCATGTATATCAGTTTTTGTGCTCGCATTTCGATCGCCAAAAAAATTAAGCACCGCGTGCCTGCATGCATTTCACGCCAAAATTAAGCTCAACAGTTTGGGACCTGTCAACTTCTATGCCGATCGATCTACTGTTTTTGCACTAGTAAGCTGTAAGCCTAGGAACGGAACGCGAGGGTATGAAAGATGTTTGCTGTGACCCCGTTTTTTTTTCTGAAAGAGATTTTATTGATTCTTCTGTCTCTACATCAAGTTGATGCGCACAGCTAATATTGTCCAGCTAATAGAGTGTTTGATAAAAATTAAAAAAGGCTGCACCAACACACGGTACCACAGTAAACAAAGTGTAAAATTAGAACATTAAATATCTATCAAAACACTACCACCTAAACTCCTCCAAAAACGACAGCTAAACACAAAGAGCTCCCTCGTGACAACGTCTAATCACCTGCTGCCCTGTACCATGGCATCCCTGTTCTCCGGTTTTTGCAATGCCGCCCAAATCCTTATCCTTAATATATTGCCACACCAGTAGACGACCTGGTTGGGATGAGAGAACAACTTATTATCAAAAATAATATCATTACAGTAAAGGCATATCGCCCAGCACACCGCAACCGTGCCGGTCAGAACTTGTAACCGTAACCCCCAACCCAACATAGCAGGCCAATGCCCCTACATATGAGGCACACTAGCAGGGTGGACAGATGGAATGCCGTATAAACTATCTGCCACACAGCCCGTGCTAACGGGCAATCAAAAAATAAGTGTTGCATTGTTTCGTTGTGATCACAAAACGTGCACTTTGGACTCCCGCGCCAGTTTGCTTTCAGTAAATTTTCTTTTTTTAGGATCACCCACGTCGTAAGTACCATAAAAAAAACTTTGACTTAAGGGGGATTCTGAGTTTCTATAACTTTTTATAACTGAACAACTGAGGATAGACCATCAGAGCGTTATACATGGAATGGACTGAAAACTAGCCATGTTGATGCAACCCCCATGAGAAAACGTGTGGAAAGAACCGTTTGCCACCATGGCCTGTTTGTGCCTAATGATATTAAAGAAGAAAGGGAATTGCAAGGACAAAGGAACACTCCCCAGCCAAATATCCTCCCAGAAACAAGTCCGTGAGCCATCACGTACATTAAAATGACCAAGTTGAAAAAACTGGTCTTTGACATGCATTAGACCTGCCCAAAATTGTGAATCACCATGACGAAAATCAACATGTGTAACGTCCGAGTCCATAAATATTTGTTTCGTAGCAACGTCTGCCACATCACATCCTCATTAAGCAACTTGAACAACCACTTAGTCAATAAACATTTGTTCTTCCGCTGAAGGTTTTGCATGCCCAAACCACCTTGGTCCTTGGGTCTACAAACGACGCTCCACTTTGTAAGTCTATATTTCCACTTATGACTATCACTCTGCAAAAAGAATACGAGAGCGATAATAGTCTAAGCGTTTGTGCACCCCTTTTTTGACCTCAAAAAAGAAAGCATGAATATCGGTAGACTCGATAGGACGGAATTAAGAAGAACGAGCCTGCCGCCCATGGATAGGTTATTCCCCTTCCAACTGCTAAGGTGTTTCTCGAAATGGTCATCAACCACTTTCCAATCACTATTGCGAAGCTTTCTGTAATGGATGGGTATGCCCAGATAATGAAACGGCAGAATGCCCAGCTCACAACCGAAAAAGATGCCTATATTGGTCTTCGTGTTCCTTCGCCTGCCCGAAACAAAAGAGCTCACTCTTATGGAAATTAATCTTAAGTCCTAACAGTTGCTCAAAAGTGCAAAGTATGAGCTTGCGTTTTTAGCCTGATCGATATCATGGTGCATGAAAATAACCGTATCATCCACACATCGTAGAATGGATAACCTGTCATCCACTAGGTGTGGCACCACCCCAGTGATGATGCCGTTGGCTCTTGCCCTATTTAAGAAAATAGCCAGCATATCTGCCACAACATTAAACAAAATGGGCGACATGGGGTCTCCCTATCTAAGACCCTTCTTTGTTTGGAAGTAGGGTCCAACATCATCATTCACTTTAATCCCGACGCTGCCCGCCTGTATAAAGTGTGTGACCCACGCGCATCAAATAGGAGAGAACCCCTTCAACCGTAAGGTTTGGAGAAAGAAATCCATTTAACTTTATCATAGGATGTTACGCCTAGGCATAAACGCAGACTAACAAGGCTGTACCACCGATTCAACTACGGAAATGAGGCGATTGGTAGTAACCTTGGTAAAAAAATTGAAACTAACGTTGAGTAGCCACCGGCTCAATTACAAATTGATCCGAGCCGGCACTCCGAGCTGTGCCCCTTCAGGTGGCTCAGATCTGAGCCAAGGCGCTCGGCTCCCCTTCCCAGGCCGGCTCTGAACTCTCCTGGGCTGAGCCCATGTAACTAGGAAATTCTTTCTTTTTCTTTTTCTTCTCTTTTTCTGTTAAGCCCTAAGCCCATATCCAGCTCAGCCCATGTCCACTCCAAGCCCTAGTGCAGCCCATCCATTATCCAATCTGACCTAGCCCGGCATCCTTACGGGCTCGATATAATTTTGTGGGCCCAACCCTGTCGACCCGAAAACCCCGAAACCCTAAACACACACACACATATATCGTTTCGATCGTCTCGACGCTGTGATCCCAATTCTCCACACCGTTAATCCAAATTTTTGCTTCTTAATACCAAAACCCGCAAAACCCTCTTATCCACATGTATCCTAGCTCTTCGTCCGAAACCCTAACTCGCATCATATATCCTCTTCCATCTTTTCAGCATTCCAGTTCCGACCAAACATGACTCCAACCTTAATTTATTTTCTAAACACCCCACAAACCCCACCTTCCTATTTATAGTATTATATTTCAATTATTTTACATTTTGTTTCCAGCTCGTATTCGTCGAGCCTGGACTTATATATGTTTGTTTGGATCTTTTTGCTAATAGGATGCGGTAGTGACAATTCGACGCTTGGAGAGGATCCTGAAGGTGAAGGTTTTCCAGGCAACGATCTAACCGACCTCGGTGCAGTAGGCAAGTCACATTTATTTGTTTATGTTGATCCCAATTACCTGTTATTATTATATTATTAGTTTAGTTAATTATTTTCTGCATGTTAGTTTGATACCGTTATATTTTTGAATGACATGATGATGTAGTTAGCACCTACCACCCCACAACCCCAGCTATTTGTGCAGGCCGTATTCACCTTGAAGACCTTAGGATAAATATAAATCATATCAGTGTCCTTCATCGGCATTAGAGGCTAGGTTAGACTATATTCAGAAATATTGGTAACCCTAGAGCAAAATTTGGAGAATGTGGTTTTAAAAGAAATTACCGATGGAAGGGGACAAAGAAGATGGGGCCTTTTATCTGTTGATTATGCAGCCATACCTCTTCCGAGAGTAAGGGTAATAGGTGGATTACCTTACTCGGGGCAATTAAGGACAAGACCCTTGTGCTAAGTGATGAACACAGAACCGCTCAACCACATGTTTGACTTGTCAAACCGGACCTAGTAAATCTGCTGTATCTGTTGAAGAACTACAAAATAGCTTGCCATTCCTTTTCTCTGGAAGACCCGCAGAAGCGAAAGAGGTGATAGGTCATTGATTAGGAAATCACAACTGGAACTCACCCAACTCCCGGATCGCGAAGTTGACACTGACCCGTCGGCTCCTGGGAGAGGGGTGACGTAGTGTTCCTGGGTAAAAACTTCAAAAGATAGAGCAGATAAAAAACCTTGTTACCTTACCTCTGTCGACACACAGATGGCCGTGTGTAAATCTGCAATGGCATTAAGAAATATAGGTATCATGTGGGTAAAGCTGAGCCACCCTGCAGAGTTGAATCAAATGATATTCGAATATGCCGTGTTTCCGGTATATGAAGCTGTGTTTAGATGTGATTCTCGCTACAAGGCATAAGTAGAGGTTTGGAAATGGCTAGTTGAATTTGATGACGACCTGACAGGGTTATTAAAAACAAAATGTTTTACTGTCCGAATGTTTAAACGAAGGAATTTCTAAATACTAAGATGGAGTTTAGGACTATGCATCCACCAAATAAAAAACCATATACACCTCATTTGAAATCCAAGACATGTAGTTATGTAGTACATTTCCCAATGTGGCTTGATGAGTACGTCATGTACTCATTACTGCACCAATCACCACAGATATGCGGGAAGATGAAGAATACTTCGATGGTGATGAGTACGAATTCTAGGTCTTATCCGCGCTCGAGGCGCCTGTAGTGTAGGTCCCTTTTTAGTTGTAACAAAAACTTTAGACTCGGATACCCCAGTCAGTTGTAAAATAAATCGCTGTTAAATTTATTTCCAGTTCTGTAATAAAATTTAGATGTTTAAGTGTGTTAGCGATGTGGCTAATCTACATCTGTAATTGAGAGTCACTTAGACAATTGCGGGAATTTTTCTCGTGGTGTTATCTTCCATGCCGATCGACCTACTGTTTTCTGCACTATGTAAGCCTAGGAACGCGATGGTATGAAAGATGTTTGCTGTGACCGTGTTAGCCTGTGAATCTCGACTTTATTTAATTTCTCAAAAAGGAGAGAGAGAAAAAGTCTCGTCATATAATATCAGCAGCGAAGTCATGATTTTTTTTAAGGTCATGATAATGATTTTGTTTTGGGTATCCTGCAGAAAAGAAGCCATGACTGAAACACTTCACAACTTGGTTAATTGGTACCTCTTTTTGGGAAAAGGTGACCGATACCTCCTGTACATTCCAAACAAGCTCGTCGTGCTCAGACTCCCCGATCGGAATCAAACTCCCTCCACGTGCCTCGCGCACGCGCCAAGGACGCCGGACGCAGCAGCAGCCATGGCCGCCCTCACCGCCTCCATCGCCATCTCCACCGCCTTCGCCGCCAACCCGCGCCTGGCGTGCGTGCCTCTCCGTGTCCTGCTCTGCGGCATCGTCCGGTGACAGCAGCAGCAACCCCTCGCTGGCCGCGTCCGTCAAGACCTTCTCGGCCATGCTCGCGCTGTCGTCCGTGCTGCTCTCATCGGCGGCCACCTCCCCGCCCCCCGCGGCGGCCGACATTGCCGGCCTGACCCCCCTGCAAGGAATCCAAGGCGTTCACCAAGCGCGAGAAGCAGTCCGTCACGAAGCTGACGTTGTCGCTCAAGAAGTACGCGCCGGACTCCGCGCCCGCGCTCGCCATCCAGGCCACCATCGAGAAGACCAAGTGCCGGTTCGACAACTATGGCGCAAGCCTGCAAGAACCTACCGCAGCCAGGAGGCCGTCGCGGCGGAGCTGGCCCTGCACAGCAAAGAGGCGATGAGCCCGAACAGCTACACTCCACGGGTCTCCGACGCGCGGCCACCTCCGCCTCCGCCCCATTCAATGCCGCCTGCCGTCGCCCCAGTCGCCGTGGGGCGGAAGAAGCTCTTCTTCTCTGGGAGGGTGCCCCGCGCGTCCGCTGAGGTTCTTGGCAAGGGCACGTAAGTAACACGTACAAGGCCGCGCTCGAGTCCTCGCCGGCGGTGGCAGTGAAGCGTCCCAAGAGACCTCGCTGCCGGAGCACGAGTTCCGGGACAAGATTGCGGCAATTGGTGGGATGAACCTACTTCAGCAAGGACGAGAGGCTCACTTGGTACCTCCACGTTCTTGCTCGGCATGGATATTCTAGCACCAGGAGGTACAACAGGATTTCAGCCGCTGGATCTAGATACTATGGATAGTTGTGGTTTGTCTCAAGGACAGTAGAAAAGGTCTAAAGAAGGTTGTAACAGTTTCCCATTGCACCTCCCACAGAAGGCGTATTTGGCCCCCCGCCGAGTTCTAATGGCAAAAATAGCCCCCCATCGCAGAGAAGAGCAAAACTGTCCCCGCGACACGCCGGCACGTGACGCGTGGCTAAATCGCGCCGGGGGCCCGCGATCGCGCGTCCGACCCGCGATGGAGTCCGGCCGCGCCCGTGGCCCGCGAAGGAGGCCGGGCCGCGCAGCAGACCCGCGACGCGGCCAGCGTCGCGCCCCAGGCCCGCGACGGGCTACCACAGCAAAAAGTTTTTTAGTTTATCGCTTGTTATTTCTCGATTTTTTAAAATCATGTATAAGTTCCAAAAAAATCTAAAAAAATTCATACCGGTTTATAATGGAATGAAGTATACACACGTAAATTTTCGTAAAATAATATGCATTTTTGTGACCTGTGTAAAAAAAACAAATATGAACAGGAAAAAAATTAAACTGCTACAGTATATGTGTCGCACTGTAGAAGTGCGACGCATACACTGTAGCGTACTGTAGCACAGCGTCGCACAGCTACAGTGCGACACATGCACTGTAGCACAGTTTAATTTTTTTAGTTCGCATTTGTTTTTTTTACACAGGTCACAAAAATATATATTATTTTACGAAAATTTACGTGTGTATACTTCATTCCATTATAAACCGGTATGAATTTTTTTAGATTTTTTTGGAACTTATACATGATTTTTAAAAATCGAGAAATAACAAGCGATAAACTGAAAAACTTTTTGCTGTGGTCTCGGGGGCAAACGCCCATCGCGGGCCTGGGGCGCGACGCGGCCCGCGTCGCGGGTCTGGTGCGCGGCCTGGCCTACGCCCGTCGCGGGCCTGGGGCGCGACGCGGCCCGCGTCGCGGGTCTGGTGCGCGGCCTGGCCTCCTTCGCGGCCCAACCCCGCGGCCGGACTCCCTCGCGGGTCGGACGCGCGATCGCGGGCCCCTGGCGCGATTTAGCCACGCGTCACGTGCCCGGCGCGTCGCGGGGATAGTTTTGCTCTTCTCTCTAACGGGGGGCTATTTTTGCCATTAGAACTCGGCGGGGGGCCAAATACGCCTTTTTTCCTTAAATACTCTCTCCTTCGAAAATGTAGTGCCACATCACAGAGAATGTAGTATTTTGTCTTGCACAAATACCCAGGAAACATTAGAGTCTGATCGATGGTGTTTCACGAGGATTAGTTAATTTGATTACTAATCCCCTCCTCATCCGATCTTTCATTAGTACAGTACTAGTTGGCACTTGGCAGAGCAGATCTCACTCACACTCACTCACTGAGCCTCTCTGCTGGCCATTGACCATTTGGTCATTTTGCATCGAGAGGTAATTAAGGCGTAGTTAGCTTCCTCTCAAAAAAAGAAAAGCTGGTGCGATCGATGGATTGGCACCGTATCAACTGAAGTGAAGCAAGCTAGAAAATGTGGTCGATGGATAGATGGATCGGCACCGTATCGATGGATTCACGGGAGTGCCAGCTTCGCAAGCAACTGCTACTGCTTGCCACGCTCGTGGTGAGCGTCACCTACGTTGCCGGGCTCAACCTGCCGGGCGGAGTCTGTAGGCCTTGCGGATGCTGGCCCTGATGGCGTGTCGGCGGCGGCGGTGAAGAGCTCCTCGAGGATGCGCACCGCGTCGGGCTGCGCGTCCTGGAGCGCGTCGTCGACGCGCTGCTCGACGGGGTCGAAGCCGTGGCGGATGCGCTTATCGGCATCGTCAATGCTGCGGAAGACACCTTCGAGGTGCTCGATCTACCGCCGGACTTTCTCCAGCTGCACGAGGGCCTGGGGCCCTGCTGTCGTCGTCGTCGTCGGCCGGCGGTGCATATTGATGCGCGGGCGCGGCCGTGGCGTGGAGGACGGTGCGGATGGTGGCGAGGCGGGCGAGAAGAGGGACGATGATGTCCTCCTCGACACCTCGAGTGGCGGTGCGATCAAGGGCGGCAGACATGGCGCGGCCGCGGCGGGTGGCACACCGACCGAGCCCAGCGACTAAGAATGATTCAACCCTTGCTCACCTGCCAATTTTGGTTGTTTTAGACCCCGTGACGTTGCGATAGCAAAAATGGTCGTAATTTTCTCCCCGCAAGAGGCCAATCTAGGGCAGCCGCGGTGGGTGGCGCACCGAGCCGAGCGTGCTCACCTACTCCATCACGGTGGCATCCGACGCTAGCCCATGCTCTCTATCAAGAAGAGCAGCACACAGCTCTGGTAAAGGAAGAAAGCAAAGTTGGTCTAGCCAGGACTAGGAGGGAGCAACCACGAAGAGAGAGGAGGCATCGGCATGTATGTCGATTCAGATCTGCGGTGGGTGGTGGATACGCTGAGCTCGGCGCGCATGGAGGAGCAGGGCCGGCTGCTGGGCGTTGGTGCCCAGCTCCAAGAACTGCGCTCCTTTGTCAGGAGCTTGAAGGACGTCACGTATGCCGCCAAGTTAATAGGATGGATCGCCCGCCTTCGCGACGTGCTGGACGCTGTCCTGAACATGCAGGCGAGAGAAGAGGCATGGTATCAGGTACCCGCTCTCTCGACTAGCAACCTCATCTTTCGCCGTACCACCGCCCGTGAGCTCAGGCTGTTGCTGGAGGACTTGGAAACAGCCAACTTGCCGAACTATCCTATCTTTGGCAGGATTGATACTATTGAACTGGCTCGTCGTCGTTCCGTTGAGCCTTGGACAACATCCCCTGTGCAACGTATGGATTTTGAAGGTCAAATGGTGGGAAGAGCAGAGCTGGTGGAGGAGATGCTCAACATCTTGCTCGCGGACGAGCAACATGGCCCGCTGGTTGTCCCGATCGTCGGAGGGCCTGGGCTGGGCAAGACCCTTTTAGCCGATGCACTGTACCAAGATGACAGAGACACAGAGTCAGGGAGAAGTTTGCCGTGCGACGCTGGGTGCACGTTTCACCGAGATTTGATCTTCAAGGAATTTTGATGAGTGTGGTGGACACCGATTTTGATAAAACAAATCCGCAGGAAGTCATCTGCAGCTTTCTAGGAGGACGGAGATGCTTGATCGTGCTGGACGATACCTGGGATAATGACCAGAAGGAATGGGCAGAGTGGGAGAGCCTTATGAAGGCCCTTCCTCCAAATGGCAAAATCCTTCTCACAACTCGGACTCCTGCTATCGTACCAAGGACGGCCAGCATTGTCCAAACTACTAGCCCCTGCTTCTTGCAGCCCACAGACCAAGAATTCTACAAGCAGTTCCTAGTTCAACGCGGTCTCTCTCTCAATGACCTTGGCGTCGTTGGTACCGAAGTTGCCAAAAAATGTGCTGATGTGCCCCTATTGTTGGAATATACAGCCCTTTTCTTACTTGACGAGGAATATTTAATTACTCCTGTGGGAGCAAGCTCTGGAAGGTTTTGACGGACTCAACGAAGAAAGTTATCTCTCACGAGAATGCACTGAGGTCCTTGGCAGAGCTTACCCCAGCTACCAGCATCTCCGGCCGCACTTGCGAAGCTGTTTTCTTTGTTGTTCAATTTTCCCATTGGACTACAACTTCAGTGCTGAAGAATTAGCTGATCTTTTTGCTGCTGTTGGCTTTATACCATCCACAGTGCCTACATCCCGACGAGTACAATTCCTCCAACAGCTCCTTGATGAGTGCTTCCATCCGGTGCAAGAATATGAGCATCTAGATGAAGGGAGGCTTATCTACAGGATGCACAAGATATTGCACATCTTCGTGCAATACACGGATAGAGTTTATAGCTCAATCATCAGAGTTTGTCAGTCCGATGATGTTCGAGGTGCTGTCTTCATGTCTTGTCAATTCAAAATGCATCATTACTCATTCATCCTTCGACAGAATCCTTCCCAACTTATTTGTTTCGATTCAAGAAGTTGAGGACACTGATCTTACTCCTTGAAGGGAAAACATGCTCCTCTGATCAGCAATGTGAGATCAAAGAGATTCCCCGGGCATTCTGTCAAACACTTAGCCATCTTCAAGTATTGAGTTTGGAAGCTACCAAGATCAGGAAGCTCCCTAATAAATTCGAGCTACTGTCCCACCTGAGATATCTTAACCTCTCATGGTCAAATATTGAAGTCATCCCCAGCTCAATCTCCAAACTGCAACTTCTGCAAACTCTGAAACTGTCCCATTGTAAAAAGCTCCAAAAACTGCATGGAAATACGTGCAAACTTGCCAGCCTGCAGAAGTTAGAGCTTGAAGGTTGCATCTGTCTTGTTGAGTTGCCACAGAACATGAGTAAGATTAAGAGCCTTGAGTATCTAAGTGTTCCTGGATGTGCATCACTTATTCAAATGCCTCAGAGAATGGGCCATCTTACAAACCTCCAGACTTTGCTGGGATATGTTATCTCCAACAGTGATGCAAATGCGATGTCAGAGTTGCAACCATTGGCACACCTGCATAGGCTAAGTCTAGAAAGCCTAGAAAAGTTTTCGGAACTCGAGGGCACAAGAGATGCAATGCTGCAAGACAAACAAGAACTCGAATCATTGGCACTGAGGTGGAACATGGACTCTGAACATACTGATAGAACAGCGTATGAACTACTTGAGGGTCTTCAGCCACACCAACATTTGGAAGAACTTGAGATCGTTGCTTATGAAGGTGACAAGCTTCCGTCGTGGATGATAAGCACTGAACCATATCTTATATCGCTGGTTGAGATAAGGCTAGTTAATTTCAGATCATGCAAAACATTACCTCCTCTGGGGCTACTACCATGTCTAAAGGTTGCTGAGATAAGTGGAGTTGAAACTATCCGCTGTGTTGATGATAGTTTCCACGGCCACAATGGCACATTCCCCTCCCTGGAGAAACTAACATTCTCTTATATGCATAACCTTGAAGTCTGGGAACATGCACCCAATGTGGATATATTTCCCCGTCTTGCAGAAGTGGCAATCATTCAGTGCCCAAAATTTCGAGCATTGCACATGGAGCTTCCATCAGTTGAAAAGCTGATCTTGTGGATGAACAACAAGATGCTGTTTACTGTGAAAGGAGGACTGACAGGTGTGGCAAAAAGCCTGGAACATGTATCCATTTGTTTTGGCGAAGAGCTGCTTGCTTCTTCAGACTGTGAGGGCCTGCAGGATCTTGGTAGACTGGAGAACTTGGAGATATGTGCGTGTGCTGAGCTAATAAGCCTCCCACAGGGTTTGCAACATCTTTCCTCTATCAGAACCTTGGCAATTGACAACTGCAGCAAACTGGAGGCTTTACCAGATTGGTTGGAGAAGCTACCTTCTCTGCAAGTTATACGTTTTCAGGCTGTCCTGTATTGCGTTCTGTTCCTGATGGCTTGCAGCAACACTGTAATATCGAAATATATGTTGACGACTGCCCCAACTTACCAGCAGAAGGATTTTCTTTTTTGAAGCAACCAGCAGAAACATCAGGTATCTTGAGTTCTTGACTCCTTCATGCATTTTTCATGGGAGTTATGTTTGAGCAAAAAATTGAGAATTTTTTGTTTGATCTATTTTGAACGCAATTGATACTATCTTAATTTTCCTTGAAAATAACGAGTAACCTTGCTATCTTAAAAAAAATCAATGAAATGCATATTCAATAATGTTAATCTTTAGTCTTTACAGTATGAAGAAGCGTATTTGTCATCCTGGGAATGACACGAGATATTCTTTTGATAAGCTTTCTCATTTTGCTACATGCCTACATCTGCATGTGCACTTGGTCCATGCAATGCGTCATGATTTTAACTCATTTTTATTGTAGGAAAATCCGTTGCTACTCGAGTCAAAAAGGTCAAAGAGAACATCTTCATCGATGACGATGAATTAGTTTTGAGTTAAATAGTGATGAAGATGAAAGCTAGTTTCCACGATGCATGAAATTGGTCATACCAGAAGCAAGTCTTCAGAGTTTTGGCCTCGTACTCAGTTCCGCGAAAAGTCTTCTCCAAGCTGTTGGTGGGAAAACTGGCACCCCTCATTCATCAAAACCACCTCTTGATGCGTCATCATAATGATGTACCCTGGCAATGCTTCAATCTTAGTCAGTGTGCCAAGGCCAAAAGGCATTTGATTCAGAGATTGGCACTCAAGTATAACCAGTTCTTTCAGATTTTTCGGTTTACTGATATCGTGGGGCATCTCAGCCGAATAGTGACGTCCTTCGCAGTGTGACAGCTGCAAAATCTGCAACACAGCTACCGGGGATTGCTAATCGATTCAGGCAATTCCCTGACAACAATTTAATTGTGAAACACTGAGGTAGCTCAAAGAGCAAATCCCGCTGCCAATCAATTCAGCCACTGCTGCGACACATGTTTGAGCGATATTGAGGTGTATCAACTACTGAAGACTGTCAGACGATCCAGTCAGTTCGGCAATGCCAGTCTGCGAAAAGGTCGAGAACTTAAGATACCTCAAATTCGATAGCATAACGAATGTACTATCAGGCAGCTGCTCGATCTCCGTTGCATGTAGATGCTACCTCGAGGTAGCGGCGGTAGTCAGAAGGAATCTATGTGATTTCGGATTTCCGACCAAATAAAAGAAGATTTCAGTTTGGGCCATGTATGTCGCGCAGCTTCTTCTTGTTGAGAGCTGAGATTCGACCCTGTCAACTTCCATGCCGACCTACTGTTTATAGCCTGTAAATATCGACTTTATACATTGCTCAAAAAGGAGGGGTAAAAACTTTCGTCATATAAATAGTAGTATCAGCAGTGATGTCATCATAATTATTTTGGTTTTGGATATCCTGCAGAAAAGAAGGCATAACTCAATCGGTTCACAACTGAAATACTGAAATAACTTGAAATACTGAAATAACTAAAAAAAACTAGAAAAGTTATGTAAGGTCGAAAAAGGCTCGCAGAGGGCTAGCGTCAGTGGCAGCATAGTATGGGCCGTGCAGCAGTGAAGAGCTGGGAAGGCAGTTGATAGATAGTGGACGTCATGTCCATCCCACCATCTATGAGGCTACAGGAGATTGAAGGTACATCGGAGAATAATATTATTAAATTTTAGCACAAAAAGTGTACTTTTAGTTGAATGCTATAATGTTGTTAACATATTTCCAAATAAATACTGAAATAGCTATAAAAGTTATGTAAGGTCAAACAAGTATGTGTTAAAGATAACACAACACTCGTACACGTAAAACAATTTTTTTCAAGAGAGAGTTTAATATTTAATGAAATTAAGTTGTTGCAATCACGCATAACCAGCTCCACCACGTAGGGCGAGGCTTGACCATGCAACACATCATAACACACCCCTCTCTCCTACTAAAAACCGTAAGAGTACAAGCAATCACATTATCCGAACGCTTGACCTTGAGTATAGACACCTCCGGAATGCAAGCCATCACTCTCTGAATGTGTCGACGCACTGCACGACGAGCAGAACGGTCCTCCGTAGCCGACATAATAATACGCTGAGCCTCCAAGCTATTGGTGATTAAAATAAGCGGGGAGCGAAGATCAACAATCAAAGGAAGGCCGTGCAGGCAGGCAAAACAGTTCCGCTTCGACCGCACTGCCGCACGAGTTCAAAAACTCCCGCGCCGACAGCACAACTTGACCAGCATGGTTCCGAGCAATGACACCCAGGCTAGCAGTGCTAGAATGAACATTGAAACCAGCATCGATACATACCTTCAACCAATCAGAAGGAGGAGTCTGCCACGTAGTCTCCAAAACTTGATCATTAGATATATGAGGGATATCAGATAAGTTGGTAACTCTTGGCAGTGATGAGGATTGGGAGGTTGAGGTGTTGCGTCTGAGGTTTCTTGCTGATCTTCACTACGATCATGATACGCTTCGACGTTGCTTCAAGAAGCTTGATCCTGAACACACCGAAATACACTCATGTCCAAACTTCTTGCCTAAATAATGATGCATCATGTATGTAATTTTTGTGGAAAAGCTTATATTGTCCTATAGTCATTGTGTATTTTGTTCCCATGGACAAAGCTTGTTTTATCTATGTTTATGAATAGCATAAATTTTGTTTCGTCCCATAAGTTAACTGTATGAATTTTTCCCGGTCTGGAGTTTTTAGTGCTAAGTTCAGAAATCTTGCTGGGGACTACGAGATTGGGAAGGAGCTTGAAGCTGTCGTTAAGTTACTGTACATACTATTCAGAATGGGACTGCAGGTTTTATGGGGGATCTGATATTCAGATGCTACAACTCAAGAAGGTCAATAAAACATGTACTGTAGAATCTTTCTGTGAAACTGTCTTAGAAGAAGTGTTTTGTCCCTAAGGCCTTCATGGTTTCTCACACTTTGAAGGTTGTACTATATGATTTCTTCAGTAGCTACCCACCAGGCTCTTTGAAATGGAGAGTCTAAACTTGGAGGAAGTTCAACACGAAGGATGCAGAGTACTGCATTTTTCTTCGCCCCAAGCACAAGCAACTTAATTTACTTAAACCAGGAACATCGATGATGCGGTTTTATGCATATCACTTCGTTTTCCAACTTCCAGATGAAGACGACAATTCTTCTATATGTACATTAATGATCTTACTCCAAGTATATTGCTACAAATCAAATATTAAATACCGCTATTATTGTCCTTTCACAGAGGATTGCTTCGGTTGCTTCTCTGTCTTTCTTCGTCTCTGTAAAACTGAACTTGCGCGTCATGCTCAAAACGGTCACTCTACTCAGAAAACGTCCATCTGGGTCACGGGCACTGGTAATTTACGACTGACCGCCCGCGCTCCGCGCGGCGGTCAGTTCCGACAGGCTGGGTTTCTATTAATGGGCTAGGCGAGATTTCCACTAATAGGCCAGGCGGGCTGGGCTTTCTATTAATGGGTCAAGCAGGATTTCCACTAAAAGGCCATTCACTGGTAACACTTACAGCCCATTTCCACTATTCCTTATTTACAGCACACGAGTTCGTTTCTCTTTTCCATTTCTGGGATGGGGGTTTTTAAGGGGATTAAATAGGGTGGGAAATCCCACTTTGTACTAACTTTGCCTAACAATTTATATTTCATCTTAAATGGAAAAAGGAAGATGTTTATGCATCAATAAAAAAAAATTAAAAATTCAAGCAAGTCTTTTCATCTTGAACTAATTGAAAAGCTATTTCTCAAAAACTACAAACATGTTAGTTAAAATAATACTTTTAGTTACAAACAGGACATATAAAACGGGACATGTTTAGTTTTTAGTTACAAAACGGGACAGAACCAGAACGCCAAGCTTCGAGAGGGAACCAATGTTATGGGGAATCCCTCCTCTTACATCCGGAGGTTAGAACAGCTACAGAGCTCATCAGGAATCCATCCTTGAAGTGAGTTATTGCTCAAGGAGAGCACCTCCAGCCGGCTCAGACGGCCAATGGAAGCTGGAATCTCACCACCAAAGCTATTAGTTGACAGGCGGAGTGCTCGGAGGTGTGTGTGTAAGGTTTCCGAGGGAAGGGGAGATGTAGTCCACCAAGCCTTGATCAGTGAGGTTGAGTAAAGAGACACGCTGGGGATGCTTCAGGCTGCACGAGGCACCTTTCCACGAGCAGAAGTGAGTACTTGCATTCCAGGAGGCCAAGGATCCATGAGGGTCACCACAGGTTTGCTTGAAATCAAGCAGTGCCATGCGATCAGTCTCGTTCCCATGGAATGCCGAGCAGGTAAGGCGAGGCAGCAGCACCAGCACAGGGAACAGGAGCGCAAAAATGGGAAACTTCACAGCCGCCTGCAATGTTTCGAAGATAATCAATTTTTCTGGCATTACCAGTATGATACTTTTCGTGTACTGGAACTGCCAGAATTTGTAGTATGCTTACGTGTAATACCATATACAAATAGCCATGGCGTTTCAAAAAAGATAAACAAATACAAACAAACATGGCTCAGCTGCATGAGTAGAGTTCACTTGTACAAGTGATGAAGCCGAGTGGAGGTTCCTTGTACATGTGATGAGAGAAGCACCCATTGTTTTAGCAAAAGTGCACTCTGAGCAAATTGAAGTGCTATCTGTCAACCAGTAAGTTAAAGAATTCAACTTTGCGCTATTGTGGTCACATGCATACACACGTAACCAATCATGTCTTGCTAAACCAAACGTTGTAGTTATCTAAGTTCAAAGTGTCTAACCTGCAGACATCCCTGCTTGAGTTTTAATTAGAAAGTTAATGAGAAGAAAAGGTAGAAACCAAGTATCTTGGTGTGTTCAAATGAACATACAGCAGAGAGTGCAAATTACTCAAGAATGGATGGTTTTTGGTTGGTACAGGTTCAAATGAAAGTTTACATACAAAAATAAACAATCATGCCATGATAAATCAAACACTGTAGCTATCTACTTTTGAATACCTAGATTGCAGGACACTTTTGCTTGAGTTTTCAGTTAGAAAAATAATGAAACCAGGAATCTTCATGGGTTCAATGAAAGTATTGCAGAGAAGGTAAATCACACAAGATGGATGGTTGTCATAAGTGTACAGGTATGTGTGTGTATACATCTTGCCTACTGTATTTTATTTTATTTTTTTGACGGAAAACTGTATACTGTATTTTATTTCACCTATCAAAGTTAATTTGGACGTATTAACAGGATCATGAATATTTGTTTGTACTGTTGCAAGCTATTGCCAAAAAAGGAGAACCATTAGTTATGCAAATTATTGGTTTTGTAATTGTAGAAGCACATCCCAGAATTGAGGCCTCTCATGTGTGACAAGAACCTCTAGGTTGTATTTGAAATTAATATAATGTAAGAAACAAAGGGAAAAATATAAACAAAAGGCCAGAGAGGCAGAAACAAGATAAGAAATAAGGCACAAGGTCTGAAAATACCTTTCAAATCACCTGGTACCTATACTGCCGAGTCCTTGCAAGTTTGCTCCAGACACAGGATTTTGTTCCTGGCACAGAAATGTGACCACTGAAGCCGATTCCCGATCTTTTTATAAGCACTCCGCAATCAACTCTTGGTGAAAGCAAATATTCTCCGTGTCTTCCATGTGTCCACATATTATGTCATATTGAGAACTTGTAAATTGGAAATACAGTCCTCGCATGAAAGATCTCAATAGAAGCCAAGCAAACCTAGCAGCTAGTCATCATGGTCCACCAAAGACAATCTCAATACAAAATGATGGCAACAGCAAGGACAGAATACAAAGCAGCAATATACGAAACCTCGGAAGAAAACATTGAGTACCACTAGCTGCTGAAATCTTTTTCTAACTTTTTCAACTCTTGCATGATTACTTGGTATGATGTTCAATATTTGCTGCGCTGGTGCTAGAGTACGTCAACTTGGTCTGACTGAAGCGACAGGAACTTAGCATTATTGGAACTAGACAGGCACAGCTGGTGCCGACATCTGCTTCGGCACACTGTGTTTGACTCCCAGTCACATAGTTTTCTAAGATGTACGACGTTACGACTTCCATTCCTGAAGGCGTGGTTCCTGTTGGTAACAAAATGACATTCTGTTATACAGTTATAAAGTAAGTACTGACTAGTACCTTGTACATGAACTGCGTTTGCGAATTATGGAAAACAACATAGTAATATTCTGTAGCGTAAGCTCATTAGAAATTACTAGCAGAAAAATCATTTCTTTTGAACGAAATAAATAATAAATGTGCTAGTTAGGGCCTGGCAAGCAAGTCTGATACTGTATGCGTGATTTCCTCTCCACCAGTCAATTCATGTCCGATTTTAACAATAAATGGAGTAACAAAAGATATTGCAGTGAGCAAGGAGAAGATAAAAACATTCACAAAACATAAGGTCTTGAGTGCAAATCAAAATGAAGAAATAGAAGGGTACAACTTTGCAAAACTTTCTACCACGAAGGTTCCTACATGGAAATTACAAACTTTCTACATAAAAAACTATAACGCTCCTACTTTTGAAATAGTGTCAAAAAACTTTACACTTGTAAATTTTCAGCTTTCTACTTAAAGAATACAAAACTTTCCACCACGAAGGTTCCTACTTGGAAACTACAAACTTTCTACATAAAAACTATAATGTTCCTACTCTTCAAATAGTGTGAAAAATCTTTAAAATTGTACATTTTCAGCTTTCTACTTAGAAAAAATGTAAACTTTCTACTACAAGGTTCCTACTTAGAAGCTATAAACATTTCACTCTTAAAAATCAGAATGTCCTTCCTTTCAGTGTGAGCTATTAGAGCTTATTATAAGTTCCTACTTATATCTTAGTAACTTTGTACTCTGCGAGATATGGCTTTTTTGTAGGTTTCTACTATGAATCAAATAAGATTCTAACTTGGACTTCCTACTACGTGAAACAACAATTAAAATAAAGCTTTCAACTATGAATCAATAAGCTTTCTACTTATACACCATGGACTTCTAACTAGATTGCATCTTTCTCCTTCAACATTTTCAGCTTTCCACTTGGACGGTTTGAGCTTCCAACTATGAGACTAAGACAATTTCTACTTCGAATGTTATACAGATTCGACCTAGAGGTATGAAAAAAAAAGGAATAGGCCACATGTATTGATTTCAACTAGGGACACTTAGAAAAGAAAAAAAGGATCCCAACTAACCAAGTACAACCATCCTAAAAAAAGGAAATATACGTTGAGCCTTCCACTAAAGAACTGCAGGATTTCAACTTAGGTACTGCATGGTTCCAACTAGTAGGCATTTCCACTTGTAGCTTTTTGTTTTTTAGATTCAAGATTGTTAGTTGAAACTGTAAAAAAGGCTTTCTAGTAGGTGATAACTTGACACACAATGGATCATCCCCCACTTGGATTTTTGGAAATTTTCAGATGTATAATTCAAAAAAAATATAGAAATGGAAAAAAGGAGAGTAGAATAGAAAGATATGCGTCTGCACCAAAAATTCCCCTTGAGCCCAGCAAAAATATTATTTTGCTAGATAGGTCGCTGACCGCAAAAAATTCAAAACCATACAATTTAATAAGAATGCTGTAAGATAACAAAAAAGCAATTCTTTATTACCTGTTGGTTGTAAACTATGTTCTGGAAGAAAGGAAAGAAACAAGGGTTAACAACTTTTTAAACAAAAAATTTGATTGAAATGCTGTATATGCAGTAAAACATGTACATTAAAAAAAATTGATTGATATGATGCAGATCTTACATATCTAGCTAATATATCATTTGTTTCTTGCATGAGATTTTCGTTGTATGGGTGAGCTACTATGTAGTATGTCAGAGCCTTATGAACAGCCTTTGCATCATCCTGCTTGTGTGGGTGACAAGAAGAAAGTAAACACAAAAAGCAGATGTATTACAATCCCCCATATAAAAAATCCTGACAATATAAGAAAATCATGCTTCTGCATTGCACATGAAAATAATGTATGCTCAAGGGGAAAATGCAAGTATAATAACGATTCACCAAAGAACATGTATATAATAACGATTCACCAAAGACAAAAACAATACTCAAACCAGCTATAGAGTCGAACAAGCCAAGGAATATAGATGCCAACAATGAACTCATGAAAAAAATTCTGGAGAACACTGTAATTAAAGTTCAATGCACATGAACATCTTGGGTATTCCTTGCAGTCACAAAAGAGTGACATTCTGGACAACATGGTACCAAAACTCAATTTTGCCCACTAGGTTATATTGTATTATAATTTATAAAGCCTAATCAACAATAATACTAAGTAATTTTCAATACAAATCTAAACATCATGTCCACAAATCCAGTCTAAATATTCAGAAGATCAATAGTGAACGTATAGAAGGTCCACAGCACATATCACAAAACGTCAATCTTTTGTATCTGGTGAGAACAACAGAATCTCCAAGTTGATATAAATAAAAACATTGTAATGCTACTAGGTTAGTATATTATCTTTACAATGATACTCATCAGATCGGGAAGTATTCTACTGTTAAGCAATACAATATGAGATGTCAAATATTCTTACCCATCTGCTCGTCCACACTGCCCAGGGTGGGAAGAAATGCAGGCTAACAACCTCCCACTGCTAAATTGTTCTTCGATATGTTGGTCTAGTGCGCGTCCCTGTTGGCGCTTCTCAAGCTTCCTCAGGATATGGTTGCTTTTCTTGGTTTCCTCTGCAGCAGCTTCTCCCTCCTGCCCCTGTGTATTTAACAGTACAGGATCAACTGTTATGTCTAACAGTCAAAGCATATATAAACCTACTTCAAGAAAGGGGATCTGAGAAGCAGGAAGAGGTTAACATATCCATTGTAGTCCCATAGATCTTAAATTGAAAAAACTGCTGCTAGTTCCTACTATAACATGAATCAACACTCTTAACAACAAGTAACCATTTGAATGGTTAACATAAGAACATGCATATACAGCAAACAAAAGACATCTCTACATGAAAAAGGCTGTCATAATAGTTTCAGTTTTAGCAAAACTCGAATGCAAAATAAGGCTCACTCATAAAAATAGGAAAAAAATAGGAAAAAAACTTCTGAAACTACCTAAGAATTAGATAAATCAGATAAATATATAAAAGGTACAAGTTTGGCGGAATCCAAATGATCTTAGCCATCCATGCAATCAGATCCGACAGCTCACAAATTAAGTTAGACCCTTACAAATTACCTCATAATTACATATTTAAGGGAGAGTTAGTCCTCACTTAAAGAGAGTAAATCCTCTATTCTATTTCCCTCTTCAACGCCCAGCTCATGTGGCCTACAAACGTCTCAGGCCCATGTTTTGGTGGATATTATATAGTACATGTTTTAAATATATTTGCGAAACATGGATAGCACACGCCGGATTGCTAGTCAGATACATAAGCAACAGATTTTACCATATGCAAGCAACTTGCTCATATAATACTTGTGTAGATAACAGAAAAAAGCTCCTACAGAGCATACATAAATCATTACGCCTATTCATGTGTGTAAGCAAACCAGCATCAAGCAATCAAACATTTAAAAAATAAAAGTCTGCAGCCAAATAATTATAATTATATCCCTTTAAAACTGCATAATGATTGATAAGCTAAATGTGAGTGGTTATTCGCAGGGACATCACAGTTCATCAGTGCTTTAATATGGGATGGTAGCAGAAGATAGACTAGAATAAAGTATCTATTCTTCAGCTAAAATGATGATGCAACTGCAAACATACAATGACGATACCAGGAACAGTAAAATATATAAACTAGAAAGAAAACTACGTCGGAAGCATCCTTCTTGGCAGCAACAGGGGTCTTCTTCTTCCTACCAATATCAACCCCATAGTGAGTGAGGTACCACTGCTTGAAGGGGGCAGCATCAACTTGCACAATGGCATTCTTCACAAGGGTCTGAGTCCTGACAAGCTCATTGTTGGATGAGTTGTAGACCACATCAAGGATACGGTTCTTGCTCGAGCGCGCGGTGGTCCCCGAGGTCGGCGATGTAGGCGCGGAGGTAGTTCACGGGCGCTCCGGTGCCGACGGCCTCCAGCTTGCGCAGCGCCTCGAGGCGGGAGGCGACGTAGTGGAGCCCCACCGGGTGGAGGCGGAGGGTGACGGAGCCGTCGAGCAGCTCTTCCGCGTGGCGGGCCACGAAGCGGACGAGCAGGTCGAGGTAGCGGTCGCCGGTGACCGGGGGCCCCGGCGTCGCGGGCCCCGTGCGGGGAGTCACCATTGGGATCGGGCTAGGGTTTGGGGGCGGGCCGCATCGGACACGGAGGGAGGAGGAAACGGACACGGCCGCGCTGCTATGATTGAGGAAACGCGGGCCGTGGGGGGAGGGAACGGAGGGCGACGTGGTTGCGGGGCGCGAGCGCGGGCGGCTCGGGGGAGAGGGAGGCGAGGGATCTCCGGCGTCTCGGGAGAGATGGAGCTCCGGCCGGCGGCTCGCGTGGGCGCGGGCGGCGCTGGCTGCTCGGGGGAGAGGCCGGCGGCAGCTCGTGGGCTGGGGGATGGCGACGGAGGGAGGGCCAAGGGAGGACGGAGGGAGGCCGGCTATGGCGGAGGAGGGCGGCGCGGGCCGGCTAAGGCGGAGGAGGGCTGCGCGGGCCGGCGGGGGAGGAGCTCGGGGCTGGCGAGAGAGAGGAGAGAGCCGGCGGGGTGTGCGCGGCGGGGGCTAAGCCAGGCAGCGGGCGGGAGCGGCACGGGCGGACGGGCGGCGCCGCGGCGGCGGTGGGAGGAGCTACAAAAAGGGGGCATATCATCAAATCTGCCGGAGAGGATAAGGGGAGGAGCTGCGTGTGGTGGAGGAACTGAAACGGGAAAGCGGAATTTCGCACAAAAAAGGAAACGTGGAACGGTCGGAATCGACCGTTCTCACGGTCGCCCGCTGAAGATGATTTGCGCTGGGTCACTAATCTCGTTTAAGTGGTACTTAACGGTAAGATGCTCGCTTTGCTGGACAAATCAGGCCACATGGGCAGGTTTAGTCATGTCTGACATCCGACGTGGCAGCATGGCACCTCGCCGGCGACTGCAACTGGAGGAGCTCGTGGCGGGCATGGCGGCGACGCGAAACCTGAGGAGCTCGTGGCGGCTAAGGCGCCGATGCAGAGGCAGACGAGCTCGTGCCGTGCTGGCGCAGGCGGCCACTCAGCCGAGCTAGTGGCAGCCAAGGCGGCGACGCAGAGACGGGGGATCTTGTGGCGGTCACAGAGGAGACGATTTGGGAATTTAGGGATTTAGCAATTAGGGATTGGGGATTGAAGCACAGGAGTTCGGGTTTAGAGGAGATGGACTCCAAGACCAAAACGTAAAACTTCCACCTCCCCGCCAAGCGCGCACATGTCGACGTGGCAAACTAAACCTGCCCACGTGGCATGGATTTGTCCACGTGACGAGCATTGTACCGTTAAGTACCACTTAAACGACATTAGTGATGCAGATGGACGTTTTCTGAGTACAGTGACCCTTTTGAGCATGACGCCCAAGTTCAGTTACTGCGGGTGAATTTTACTCTGTTTTTCATGGAGTAGAGGAGTACCACTTGAAAAGCTGGAACTGATCGAGTATGTTTTTTTATTTTAGTCTCTTTATGCACTCGTTAAAATCAAGTTGTTATTTCCTTTCATTTCCTATCTCTTTCAGTTTCAAAGTAGATGAAAAAAGAAAACTAGACGCTAAATCAGGCTATAGTTGCCTTGATTACCTTCCATTACAATGTACCTTGGCAATGCTTCAATCTTAGTCAGTGTGCCTTAGCCAAAAGGCATTTGATTCAGAGACGGGCACTAAAGTATATTCAGATTTTTCAGTTTTCTGATATCCTAGGGCATCTCAGCCGAATAATGACATCCTTCGCAGTGTGACAGCTGCAAAATCTGCAACACAGCTATGGAGATTGCTAGTCGATTCAGGCAATTCCCTGACAACAATTTAATTGTGAACCATTCAGGCACCTCGAGGAGCAAATCCCGCTGCCTATCAATTCAGCGACTGCCGCGACACATGTTTGAGCGATGTTGAGGCGTATCAACTACTGAAGGACGATCCAGGCAGCTCGGCAATGCCAGTGTGCGAAAAGGTCGAGAACTTAAGATACCTCAAATTCGACAGCACAACGAATGTACTATCAGGCAGCTTCTCGATCTCCGTTGCATGTAGACGCTGTCTCGAGATAGTGGCGGTAGTCAGAAGGAATCTATCTGATTTCGGATTTCCGACCCAAAAAAAGAAGATACACCGATCGCTCCTTCCCTCGACACTCAACAAGTCGACAGCTTGGCGCCGGAGAGAGATGCGGCGGTCGCAAGAGAGATGCCTCCTGCTGGAAGCCTGAGCGGCTCAAGCAAGCAGCAAAGCGTTTGGTAGCGGAGGATTCCGGGAATTAGAGGTAATTCGATAAGATTTTATAAAAGTTAGTTAGAAATAAGGTATAAGAAAGAACGAATCTATACATACAGACAAAGCACAAGTAAAGGATAGATAATTCATATCTTCAGATTCGTTTACAATATTCACGTCTAGCGGCGCTAGACACCCTTCCTTTCCTCAACACATATTTTCCGGTAGTTACTGAATCTCTGCTAGCCAACCATACGAGGAGCCTCAACATCTTGATCTTGCTGGTAGTGTTGACAACCATGACAATTGCACCCTGAACCACAAGCATCATGCGTTCCCAGGGTCCAGGTACAAGAGCCATTAACCTCAGTCCTCAACATCAACACTGCATATTTTGCTCTAACTTCCAGTATCTATTCTTGCAAAGCAACAGACATCTGTATCCTCAAGAACTTCAATCAATATCTTGTGATCTTGCCACCTAGACAAAAGCATCATATTATGGTATCAAACTATCAATGTAAGTTTAAAAAAATGAAAAACAGTAAAATCTGATGACATGAAAGGGTGAAACAGTTATTCATCTGATATCATATTGACCAAGATTACATATGTTCCTCTCTTAAAAAGTGTCTACACCACACCATACAAGACTACAAAGGCTGTACTTTGAAGAACTGATCATAACACATAAGATAATTCATGCAAGGGATTTGTTCAGTCGCATTGATCTAGGTATCAATGATGAGCTTGGCCCTGGCGTGGCCAGATTCTACCCTGTACTGATCACCACGCCGAAGTGTGCCATGAGCAGCCACACCACGGTGAGCAGCTCGCCTCCCTGGCTTAGCTGCCTCGCGTGGGAGCTGCCGCTGCACTTGCCAGCTGCGTAGCACAGCATCTCCACCCACACACTTGAGATGAGCTGCCACCTCTTCTCTTGCGTCATGCCCTGTAATTCCTTGAGCTGCTTTGCAAGCTTGCATGCCTGGAAGAGCACCGATTTGCTCCTGTCCCCCTTCACATCTCGCGGCTCAGCAATCGACGTGTCCACGTCAGTGAGCTTGATTTCGCAGCCTTTCTCGTCTTTTATTTCGTCGTCTCGCCGGAAGAAGTTCTTGGTCTCCGCACAGGTGTCGCCAAAGCGGATCTGCCCGATGCTTGCTGTCATCATGAACGGACGCATGACCAACAGGAACAGCATGTAGTTTGATATCTCCCTGCTCATCGTGGCCAATGGATCAGAGCCCTGACCTCGGATGCGGTCGCCAGCGGGGCCCGAGCCGGAGCAACAGAAGCACGCAGAAGACTTGGAGAAGCAGCTGCAGCTGCAGCAGCTTTCCTTGTCATCTTCTTCAGCAGGGTATTGAGCGTAGAAGCAGAGGTCTGTGGCTATGTGCCAGAGGAGGATGCTCTCGTCGAACTCACAGTCGACACTCCACCCCAGCTCTTGATATAAGCCCTTACGTTGGAGCGCCCACTGGCCACGGTGCTCTCCAAGCTTCCGGTAGCTCTTGGGATCCTTGGAGCTGTTTGCCTTGCTCTTAAGCTGTTCAAAGATGAGACCTTTGAGTTGGTATGATACATCGATGCTCTTTGTGTACTGCCAGCTGTCCCACATCGTCTTGACACGGAAGTTCCATTTCCATTCCAGCTGCTCCATGAACCATTTATACCAGCGAGACTTGTCTTTCAGACAGTAACTGAACAGGTTATACTGTGAAATCTCATTTGACCACCTTGGCTTCTTCTCTGGCTGGAAGAACTTGATCAACCAAAACACCATCTTTGCCGCCAGCTGGAGTTTCTCGCTGGCTCGCAGATCCGCATAGGTCCAGGGGGAAACGATCATCAAGAGGATCGCATATATCTCCAAGAAGATAGCACCAGCCAAAAGCACATATGAGATGATAACGTCAACCCGCGCATAGCCTCGCATGTCGCCTATCGCGCGCGTAAAGAGCACCAGCGACATGACAGGCGCAGCCAGGGTGAACAAGCGCAAGCTACGACCAGGCCAGCCATGGATCACCAAGGCCTTGGAGTGGAGGGATTCATACATGAGGACCAGCTCAATTTCCACGACCTTGAATGCTTGGTCCATCTCCAGCTTTCGGAAGAAGGATAAACTGTCAATGCGGTCCTGGAAGCTGAGGATGAGATCGACAAAGAGGCGACGGAAGATCTGGAAGAACCTATGTGCATTGTACACAAGACTGCCATAATCCTCCGACTTATCTTCGACATGGACATCATCATCCGGAGGCCGCTCTGGCACGATGACAATCGTGGCATCCAGTCCTGCATCTCTCCTTGACTGACACTCCTCGACGAATTTGGCGTAGTTGGGTCCAGGATCTGGCAGCGTGAGCATGGAACTGCGCAAGCTGCCCATGGATGCTGCCTTGAGTGCCAAAGTCCGCTCACCATACTTTATGACCCCCGCCACAAACATTATGATGGCTGGTCTCATGAGCCTGATTCCGGGGCTTGACTTCCAGTAGACATAGCCGGCAAGGCCGACCTGTGACATGAGGCTCAGAAAGTGACGCAGCCACAGCTCATTGTCCTCGACAGCAAAGGCGGTGACGGTGTCCTGGCCGCCAAGGTGGAGAATGAGGAACGGGGCCCAGAAGACAAGGAGGTGCATCTCCTCATCAAGGGAGAGATCACAAAGCTTCTGGTTCTGGGACAGGTGGCCAAGCGAGTAGATGGCAATGTAATCGGCGAGCAAGTAGGCGAGCCAGAGTGGTATGCGCAGCCACCATTCAGTTTTGCGCTTGCGTAAGCCGCCGGCAAAGAGAAGGAAGATCTGCAGGAATAGGCTAGATAGGACGAGCACACGGATCTCCCACTCCCCACGCTGCTTCCATAGCCCCTTCAGATCCATATCTGATTAATTCTTAACTCTTGATGCTGCTATTAGCCTGCAAATTAATGAAACCCGTATGAGGTGTACACTTGTACTGAGTTTGGCTAGTATGTTAGTGTACAGCATGTAGTGTTCTGCAATACAAATCCCTGTTAGTTTGGCTAGTATGTTACTATTTGGAAATACCAGGTGAACTTCACTATAAGCAGAATTTATGCTAGTTTCACTTAATTGTCAAGCAAAATGGAAACTTCGTATTTTCTCTGATTTAAGTTTCTATCTAAAGAAACTCCAGGAACTCTTCCTCTCACCACTTTGGAGACCGAAGAGCTGTACAGCAACAACCGTGATTTCTTGAGATTGTGCTCACATGGACAGACAAAATACAGAATCTTGAAAACGTAAAATTTGAAATTAAATAGATGCTAGCACTGATTGCATGTCGATGATGCCCAGTTTGTTCTACCAAAGTAAAATGTGGGTAAGACCGTAAGAAGCGTACCTCCAGGCTCCTGTGGACGCTGGTCGACTCTCCTCTGGAACCACGGCCGGAGTGGACCTGTAGCAGCTTGGATCCTCGTCCTCCAGCCCCGCGAATGGTCCCTCCCGCCGCCGTCGCGTCAGGGAAACGGCGACGCTCCCGCCGGAACCGGAAGATCCGTCGTTTCCTCGACAGCTTCGGACCGGAAAGATAACCGACGACCGAAGCACCGAGCCCAGCCCAGCGACATGGCGCGGCCGCGGCGGGTGGCGCACCGAGCCCAGCGACTAAAGGATGGGTCACCTGCGAATCTTTAGGTGTTTTAGCCCTAAAGATTTTCTCCGCGCGATGCTGCGTTCCCATCCCGGTGGCATCCGATGCTGCCTTCCCATCGAAGTCATCCCAACCCCAGAGAGATCTGAAAAAGGAAGAAAGCAAAGCTGGTCTAGCCAGGACTAGCAGGGAGCAACCACGAAGATACACACGCAGAGAGAGAGAGAGAGAGAGAAATACATCTCCATTTTGAAATGGATGGAGCATTTTTTGTTGAGTTGAGTTAGTGGAGTTAAGGCCTAAACTCCAGGTCACGTGATTAGGAGTTAAGGTCTATTTCGTTGGATTAGTAATTAATCAAGTTGTGAAGCTACTAACATCGAAAAAGTGAGGTGTTTTTTCATAGGTTTAGTACAGTATAAATTAATCAAGTTGTGAAGTGTTTCAGTCATGGCTTCTTTTCTGCAGGATACCCAAAACAAAATCATTATCATGACCTTTAAAAAAAATCATTATTATGAAGTCGCTGCTGATATTTATATGACGAGAGTTTTTTTTCTCTCTCCTTTTTGAGAAATTGTATAAAGTTGATATTTACAGGCTAAAACGGTCACAGCAATACACATCTCATGCAGTTATTGGCCCAAAAAACGTCTCTCAAACAGTCAGTGCAGTCACCGTGAGATTGTTTTAGGTGAAAGGAGCCTAGAATGGAAGACATCCGGACAATTTCACAGGGACAACAAAGTTTCGTTTAAGCTAGGGACATGTGCAGTCTCCCAACTCCTACCTCGACTCACCTTGCGCTATCGTGCCACTTCAAAAGCGCACTCCTCGCCACACTGGTCCACTGCCGTGTGCATCTCCTCCGCACCTTCCTCCACTCCTCCCCTTCCTCCGTGCTCCTCCTCTTTCCTCATGTCCCTAAATCTTCCCTGGGCTTAGGCCGGCAGGATCCCATGTTAGGTGTCTAGGATCCGGCACCAGCAAGCTCAAGGCTCTGGTACAGCGACGAGTGATAGGCGATCTGCATTTGTCTTTCTGTGTTGCACTATTAGCTTTTTCCGCAGCAAGAGATGGTTTTTGTTGTATAGATCCGAATGAATAGTTGCTCATGTTTCTATTTTTCTGTCGCAATAGGTTGTTTTGCTTGCTGCAGTTTGTTTTGTGTCGTAGGTACGAGCCCAGACAGTGTATTTGTGGCACCCCGGTCGGCTACAGCGACCGCCGGGCGTGCGGGGGACAAACGAGCGTGAGCCTACACGCGCGAGGCAGTCGGGAACGGAAATCACTGTTTGTATTAGCGCAAGAAACGAGAGCTTACAAATGGGGAAATGGAAAAAGGATCCCCTTCTCTCTTCCCCCTGGGGGGGGTATTTATAGGTTTTGAGAAAGGAGTGCGCGAGATTACAATTATGCCCTCCGGGTGATAACATACCATCAGGGGCATTTCGGTCTTTTTACAGGAATTTTACGGAATACTCAAATACTCTAATACTTTAATATCCTAATACTCGCTTAATACGATGACATGTTCTCCTTGACGCCGGGACAGGGCAAGACCCTGACGTCTGCCGGGACGGGGCGCGGACGTCCGCCGGGACAGGGCAAGGCCCTGACGTCCGCCGGGACAGGGCAAGGCCCTGACGCCTGCCGGGACGGGGCGCGGCCCTGACGTCCGCCGGGACAGGGCAAGGCCCTGACGTCCGCCGGGACGGGGCGCGGCCCTGACGTCCGCCGGGACAGGGCAAGGCCTTGACGCCTACTGGGATGAAGCGTGGCTTCGACGTTGTCGGTGATGCCTGCGGAATTTGTTGATGCCGGGTGAACTGGGTCGACGCAGGGAGGGGGTCTTGATGTTGCTAAGGGAAAATCCGTCGGTTCGGGGTAAAGCAGGGACCCTTCCCCCAACAGTAGCCCCTTGCCGGTTCGGGCGGTCGGGTGACGCCCGTTCGAGCCGGCGCACCAATTCCGATGGGTTGGCGCGCGGGCCGAACCGACGAATTTTTCCTCCCCTCCCGCCCCCCCTTCTTTTCTTTTCTTTTTTCCCTTTTCTTTCCTTTTCTTTTCTTTTTTCCCTTTTCTTTCCTTTCTTCCCTTTTCTTTCCCTTTCTTTTCTTTTTTCCCTTTTCTTTCCTTTTCTTTTCTTTTTCCCTTTTCTTTCCTTTCTTCTCTTTTCTTCTTTTCTTTTCTTTTTTCTCTTTTCTCTGCCGCGCGCCCACCCTTTTTGACCGATGGGGCAGCGGCCCATGCCCCTACGCCGCGCGCCATGCCTCTCTGGTCGGTTCACCCCCCCCCCAAATTTCTATTCTCTGCTTTCTAATATGCTCTGCTCACTCCATTTGCTCTGCTCACTCCCTTTGCTCTGCTCACTCCATCCATCACACGCCACCAGCCCTTTGCATCGACGCCGCCTCCCTAGCTCCTTGCGCCGCCGCCGCCCTCGTGTGAAGCAACGCCGCCCCCAGCCCGTGTCGCCACCTCCCCTAGTGCGCCCCCGCCGCCGCTGTCGTGCCGCGCGGGCCTCCCCCGAGCGCGCCCGGCCGCCGTGCCGAAGCCCCGCTGCTCCGGCCGCTCGGGCCACCCCCGAGCGCGCCCGGCCGCCGCGCCGCTCGGCCCCGAAGCCCCGCTGCTCCGGCCGCTCGGGCCACCCGGCCTCCACCGCCGCGGGCCCCGCCGCCGTTGGTCCGCCAGCCGCGCCCGCAGCCGGGCCCAAGACGCCGCTGCCGCCGCCTGGTTCCCCGGGCCACCGCCTCTGCTCCGACCGGCCACGCCGCCCCGGCCAGCCGCGCCACCTCCGCCGCCTTGCTCCCCGGGCCGCCTCCTCTGCTCCAACCGGCCGCGCCGCCCCGGCGCTCGTGCCGCCGCTCGGGGCCGGCCGCCTCTGCTCCAACCCGACCGGCCATGCCGCCCCGGAGCTCGCGCCGCCGCTCGGGGCCGGCCTTTGGCTCGGCTGGGCCGGCGCCACCGGGTCCGCCCGCCTGCGAGCTGCCGCGGCGCCTCCCGGGCCACGCCGCCGACGCCGAGAGCCGCCTGCCGAGGCCGCCGCTCCTCCCGGGCCACGCCGCCGATGCCGGGAGCTGCCTGCCGAGGCCGCCGCCCCTAGCTCGGTCGTGGGCCACCTTCGGTCCTCCCCGGCTGCCTTCGCGTCGACGCCCCCACTCCTGGTCCGCCGCCGTCGACTCGGAAGGCCGGTACCAGAGGGCCACCGCCGTCGCGCCTGAGTACCACCTGCGCAGGGGCCTCGTGCTGCTACTGCTGCCTGAGCTGCCGCCTCTCGGGCTGACTGTGGTCCGGCGCTGCCCCGTCGCCTCCGATCCTTCGCGCCTCTCTCCCCTTTGCAGGTCAGGGGCGATGCCACTACTTCACGCCAAGTCGCCGCGGAGGTTACTCGCCGCTTAGACCAGTCACCGCCTCCGTGTGCCACCGCCTGCACCCCGGTTGCCCGTGTCGCGACATCGCTCCCCCACCGTCCTCGCGACGCTTGAGGGGAGCGCTGGTGCGCGACGCCGTTGCACGCCGAGGGTCGCAGGGGCGGCGAGGTGCGAGCTCGCCAGCGATGCCGTCGCATCGTGAGGGTCGTCCGGGAGGTCGGGACCCGTCTTCGGGACGTCGAGACGCCGCACGCGAGAAGCCGCATACGAGGGTGCGAGGACCCTCGGTGGAGTGGCGCGCACCATCCTCCGCGGGGGTGCGTCGACACTTTGCTGGGGCGCGCGGACCCCCTGCGGAGGGGCGCTCGAAGGCGTTCGCGGGGGCACGCGGACCCCCCGCGGAGGCACGCGGACTCCCCGCGGAGGGGCGCGCGGAGGCACGCGGACCCTCTGCACCGGCGCGAGGACCCCCCGCGGAGGGGTGCTCGGAGGCCAAGGAGATGTGCGCCAAGGGACAGGGGACGGTGGCCGGCGCTGTCATGGACGGGGCCGAGGCTGGCGAGGGCGACCGCTACACCCGGTGGCTCGGTCGTTCCCGTGCGGATGTGACCCTGATCCAGCGCCTCGTCGACGAGGGCAAGATCTCCACAGTCGACGCCGTCGTCCTCCCAAAGCGGACGGAGTTGTGGGGAAGACCCGGACCTGGCCAAGTTGTGGCCTTCGCCGCGCAGTTCGACGCTGGGTTGTGTCTCCCGGCTGCTGATTTGCTGAAGGGGGTGCTCAAGTTCTTCGAGCTCGAGGTCGCACACCTCAGCCCAGGTGCTTTCGTTCGCTTGGCGGTGTTCGAGTGGGCGTTACGGAGCATGGGGATGGAGGGCTCCGCCGAGCTCTTCGCCTACTTTCACCAGGCGCACGTGGCTCGCGTGGCGGTACCGAGCAAGAGCGGGGAGGAAGCGATCTCCCCGTATGGCACGGTCACCTTCGTCAAGCGCCGGGATCGCCTAGGCATCTCATACCCGGCGTGGGCCACCAAGAATCGGTGGGACAACTGGAGGCAGGATTGGTTCTTCTGCACCGTTACCGATCCCGCCTATACTCGTGCGGGGCGTGGCCCGGTACCCCGGACCTCGCCTCCCTACACGTCGCCAACGTCGACAGACGCTTCGCGCGCAAGCATCCTCGCACGCATGGCTTCGGTGGTGAGCGCGCGAGACTTAGTGGAGGAGTACCACATGCTGAAGGTCGTGCCCTTGGCGAGAGGATGGGAGCCCTTCCTGCTACCTGAGGGCGAGGGGCCCTTCCTGGATCTGCGCCACCTGAGGGTGGCGTCGCCTTCGACTCCTTCTGCACCGGGTTACTCCCGCTCCGAGGGTAAGGTTCCTTCATACTATTCTTGTCTTTTTATCTAGTGGTCACATGTACACGGCGTTGATCTCTGTTTTGACTTCGATCGCAGGTCTGACCCTCGAGGCAGGGGAGGATGCGGCCGTGGCGGTACTTGGACCAGTGATGCCATGGGAGTTCGCTGGCGTTAAGGAGGTGATCAAGGAACCCCGCCGCAGCCGTGCTTGCATCGCCTTTGGACTGGAATGTCCGGAGCGCCCGGTCGTCTTGACCAAGACGGCGCAGATGCAGCTCCGAAAGCACTCTCCGCAGCCCTCCCCCGACTCGCCGACTCGCTCGACTCGGCCTCGCCCCGCGTCTGCCGAGCTTCGCTCCCCGCCTAGGTCCCGCTCGCCGGTGAGAGCGGGGCACTCTCTCGGCGTCCAGGTGGAGGCGCAGCGACCTGCACCTCCTCACCGCCCGGGGCGCGGGAAGGGCCCTTGGGTGGCGCCTCTGGACGAGCTGGAGGCGAGCCGCACTGCTGATTACGAGGACCTTCCTGACGATGACTCTGAGGTGGAGAGGCCCTCTCCCCTGCCGGAGTCGCTTGAGGGGGACTTCTGGTACTCGGATAGGGAGGACGGGACGGCCCCCAATGCTTCGGAGACGTCGAGGCACCGCGAGCCTTCGCGGGAGCCCTCGGTGCAGGTACTCCCGCCGCCGCCACCTCTGGCTGCCGAGGACGTGAGAGATGATGATGAGGAGCTTCCCCCGCGTACCCTGCAAGTGGCGGGTCAGCTTCCCCCAGAGTGTCTTGTTAGCTCGAGGGAGGAGAGGCGCTTCTTCCGGTGTGCGGCCGAGCTTGTCCTCCCGGTTGACTTGTCCACCGTGCTCGGTGGGCGTACCTGTCCCGAGCTGTACGACAGTGCCAGGGCTTCGTTTCTCAAGGTAACATGTCAACTGCCAGGTTCTTGCCTTTGGTTTACTCTCGTCCTGGGCTTTGCTGATCCCGCCTTTTTCCTTACCTTTCAGGGCCTCTTCGCTTTGGAGCAAGGTGCCGCGGTACAGGACGCTTGGCTCCTTGCACAGGTGGTCAAGCGTCGGGAGGTTTCTGCCGCTCGGGCGGGCATGTTGGCGGCCCAAGGGGAGCGCACGGCTGCCCGGGCAGAGGCCTCTGCTGCTCTGGAGGCGCTGGAGAAGTCCTAGTTGACTTCCTGGCATGCTGAGGCCGCGGCTGCCGAGAAGCTTGAGGCGGCTGAGGCCACCATCGGCGCCCTTCGCGCTTCGCTGGCCGATGCGGAGGCCGAAGCAAGGCGACTCTCGGCGGAGTTGGCCACTTGTGCCGAGGGTCAGGGGGAGGTGGCATCTTTGGCAGCGCTAGCTGCTGCGGGGGTGGGCGAGCTAGCTGGGTCGCTAGGCCTCGCAGTCCCCCCCTTGACGCTTCCGGCGAGGGCGACGTCGCTGCCCAGTTGCGTCAGGTTGGTACTGTCGGCGCCGCTGCGCGTGCTGCTGTCTCGGGGTACTCGCTCGACTGTGCGCGGGGCCTCTGCCGAGCTGGTTCTTGGCTGCTTGAGCGTGGCCAAGTGTGGCCATGTCGAGACGTTTGCTGCCCGTGGTTACCATGCTCCGACTCGTGACGAACTCGGGAGTGTTCGGGACTGCATCCGGGGCCACTCCCGAGTTTTCCTCAGTTCTGTGTGGAGCGAGCACGGCCCTTCGCACGTTCGCGCCTTGCAGCGGTCCCGTCGTGCACGTGAGGATCCCTCCGCGGCGTCCAGCTCTGGGGGAGCCCCTGGCGGGACGAAACCCACCTCCTCAGGTGTGAGGTTCACCCCTTGGCCTCGTGTGTTTTGCTTATCTTAGTATGATAGGATCTTAGTTTAGCTTTTGGTATCTCAGTAGCTCGCTTGCCTGGGCCGTCGCTGCGTCGACGTAAGCCCCTTAGTTGTAGGATTGGCATAGCTGTGGCTTTTCTTTTGGTAGGGTCTGCATGGCCGGACTTTCTTTTGTAACTCTCAAGTGACTTTGCTAGTTATTAATGAAAATCCAGAAAATTGCCCGACTTTACACTTGCATCTTGTGAATTGTTTGTTATCTGGTTCGCAGGGTGATAACTTTCGATGGAAAGCTGCCGCGGGGCGCCTAGGGACGGCACCCGCTAGGCGCGAGTCTATCAAGTGTCATGCTTCACACCGATTAACCAAGGTCGAGCGGCAGGATGACGACGTGCATGTCTTAAGCGAGGCGGAGATCGCAGTGTTTCTCGCGAGCCTAGCTAGGCGTTCTTAATAAGTTTGAGTTTTTCTTCACGGGCGCCTTGGCGTGTTAACCTGTATTAGGTGTGTGAGAGGGCGGTGCTGTACCTCCTCCCATCCAAAAATATTAAGCGCTCGATGGCGTGCTTGAGAGCGATTGTAGAATGAAATAACAAAGAAATAAACGCGTCATTGGGTACGTAGCACCGTGCTCGTTCCTTGTTCAAATACACTTAGAGTGTGCACAAGAATGTTCCTGCCTTACCCGGACGTATGTCGTGCGACCCCGGGAGGGGGCTCGACGTCGCGGGGAGCTTTCGTCGCGCGACCCCGGAGGGAAGGGACACTCTATCCCGGACGGAGGGGGCTCGACGTCGCGGAGAGCTTTCACCGCGCGACCCCGAAGGGAAGTGACACTCTATCCCGGACGGAGGGGGCTCGACGTCGCGGAGAGCTTTCGCCGCGCGACCCCGGAGGGAAGGGACACTCTATCCCGGACGGAGGGGGCTCGACGTCGCGGGGAGCTTTCGCCGCGCGACCCCGGAGGGAAGGGACACTCTATCCCGGACGGAGGGGGCTCGACGCCGCGGGGAGCTTTCGCCGCGCGACCCCGGAGGGAAGGGACACTCTATCCCAGACGGAGGGGGCTCGACGCCGCGGGGAGCTTTCGTCGCGCGACCCCAGAGGGAAGGGACACTCTATCCCGGACGGAGGGGGCTCGACGCCACGGGGAGCTTTCGTCGCGCGACCCCGGAGGGAAGGGACACTCTATCCCGGACGGAGATGGTAGATCCTTTTACCTTGCGGAGCAGTGCCGCCGTTTTGAGTTTTCCGCCAAGGCTTAGTATCCTGGGGGCGCTAAGGCCGATTACAAAAAGCGGCGACAATGGCGCGCTGACTTCAACATAAGTGAATGACCGATCGGGGGCGGGGACCATCGCAGCGGCCCTGACCCTCGCTACACTACTTCAAAACAAATGCAAAAGATGCCGACGTAGCGGCTACCTCTAGAGGGGCTATAGCCTATACGTAGTACTTACGGAGATTGTCAGCGTTCCAGCTGTGCTTCAGCTCGCCCCCGTTGAGGGTTTCCAGGCGGAACGCTCCCGGACGGGTGGCGCGAATCACCTCGTATGGCCCTTCCCACTTGGAGTTTAGCTTGCCATCGGCTCCTGGGTTCGCCTTCTTCTTGAGCACGAGGTCGCCAACGTGGATGGGTCGTGGACGGACGGTCTTGTTGTACGCCTTTGCCATGGTGGCCTGGTACCGATCAATGTTGAGAGCAGCCTCCTGCCGAGCGGCGTCGAGCGTCTCGAGGGCTACCTCATGGGAGTCCCCGTCGACGATTGTCGTAGTGCGCAGGGATCCAATCTTTATTTCTTCGGGGGTCACCGCCTCCTCTCCATATAATAACTTGAAGGGAGTGAGGCCGGTGGCCCTACTGGCCGCCGTGCGGGTGGACCATAAGACGCTGGGGAGCTCGTCTACCCAAAGACCCTTGGGCAGGTCGAAGAGGCGTTTCCGGAGGCCTGAGAGGACAATTCCGTTGGCCCGCTCGACGGCGCCATTTGCCTTCGGATTGGCCACGGATGCGAAGCATAAGTTGACGCCGAGGCCGATGCAGAACTTCCGGAAGGGAGCCGCGTCGAACTGAGTCCCGTTGTCGACGGTGAGTTCCCTTGGGACGCCGAAGCGGCAGATGAGGTTCTTCCATACGAACTTCTGCATGGCTGCCGATGTTATCTTGGCTAAGGGTTCGGCCTCGATCCATTTGGAGAAGTAGTCGATGGCGACGACGACGAACTTGAACCCGTGACTCCTTGACCCGAACGGGCCGACGAGGTCGACACCCCAGCGGGCCAGTGGCCACGACGGTTGGAATGGGCTGCAGCTCGTTTGCGGGGAGCCTGGTGCCCCGCCTCATCCATTGGCACGCGGGGCACGTTCTGACGAGGCTCTGGGCGTCGCGAGGGGCGGTGGGCCAATAGAACTCTTGACGGAATGCCTTTGCTACCAAGGCACGGGGAGCGAGGTGTGACCCACATAGCCCCTGGTGAATCTCGTGAACCAGCTCGAGTCCCTCCTCCTTGGAGATGCATCGAAGGTAGGGCGCGCATACCCCGCGCTTGTACAGGGCGTCGTCGTGGATGACGAAGCCCCGAGCCCAGCTCTTGAGCCTTCGTGTCTCTACGGGATCGGCGGGTTCTGTCTCGTCGGAGAGATAGCTCAGGATGGGAGTCCTCCAGTCTTGCTCACCGATGAGGCACACCTCGGGGAGCCCCTTTGTGGCAGGCTCCGAGATCACTTCATAGAAGGCCCCTCGGGGAACCTCGGTCTTCATGCTTGCGGCTCTTGCGAGGCAGTCGGCGTCGGCGTTCGCAGCGCGTGGGATGCTGCAAACGGTGAAGCCGGTGAAGTGCTTCTCCAATGCCCGGGCCAGGGCCAAGTACTTGATCATCTCGGGATCCTTGGCTTGGTAGCTTTTGTCGACATGGCCGGTGACGAGCCGCGAATCGCTCTTGACGACCATTCTCCGCACGCCTGAGGCGCGTGCCTTTCGGAGACCGAGGAGGAGCGCCTCGTATTCCACTCCGTTGTTGGTGGTCTTGAATTCAAGGCGCGCGCTGTAGGAGGTGGTGTTGCCTTCCGGGGACTCGAGGACTGCTCCAGCGCCAGCGCCCTCCGAGCACCACGAACCGTCGACATAGATCGTCCACAGCGGGTCGGAGGGGTTCAGAAGTGCGGCGCGCTCTGACGGGGCCCATTCTGCCAGCAAGTCAGCCAACACCTGTGACTTGATTGCCGTCCTTGGCACGAATTCGATGGAGAATGGAGCGAGCTCGGCCGACCACTTACCGACACGCCCGGACGCTTCCTTGTTGCGAAACATCTTGCCGATTGGGAAAGCCGACGGCACTCGGACCGGATGGACGAGGAAGTAGTGCCGCAATTTCCGCGACACCATGAGGAGCGCGTACACGAGCTTCTCCAACTCGGTGTACCACACCTTTGCTCCCTGTAGCGCCTTAGACACATAGTAGACGGGATGTTGGGTCTTGTCTTTTTCTTTGGCGAGGACGGCGCTCACCGCCGTCGGAGTGGCTACGAGGTAGAGCAACAACGCCTCCCCGGGACAAGGGCTCTGCAGCAGGGGCGGCAAGGCGAGGTATGTCTTCAAATCCTCCAAGGCGGCTTGGCTTTCACTTGTCCACTCAAAGCTGGAGGATCCGCGCAGCGTCTTGAAAAACGGGAGTCCTTTTTCAGCTGAGCGAGAGATGAACCTCCCCAACGCGGCGAGACGCCCTGTCAGTTTTTGCACCTCCTTAACATTTTCCGGCGGTCGCATGTCGAGCACGGCCTGTATTTTTGCTGGGTTGGCCTCGATACCCCTTGCTGACACAAGGAAGCCAAGAAGTTTCCCTGCTGGGACCCCAAACATGCACTTCTCCGGGTTGAGCTTCATACCCGCCTTCTTGAGGTTGTCAAACGTCTCCCGCAAATCTGCGGCATGGGTATCTGCAAGGGCGCTCTTGACTACAATGTCGTCAACGTAGGCCTCAACGTTTCGCCCTATCTGAGGCGCGAGGGCCTTGCAAATGAGCCGTGCGAAGGTTGCGCCAGCGTTCTTGAGTCCGAAGGCCATCCGGACGTAACAGAACATTCCAGAGGGCGTGATGAAGCTCGTCTTCTCCTCGTCTTCTTTGGCCATCCACACCTGGTGGTACCCAGAGTATGCGTCCAAGAAACTCATGAGCTCACATCCCGAGGTGGCATCAACTAGCTGGTTGATCCGTGGGAGTGGAAAGTTGTCCTTCGGACATGCGCGGTTGAGGTTGGTGTAGTCAACGCACATGCGCCACTTCCCATTGGCCTTCTTGACGAGGACGGGGTTGGCGAGCCAGTCCGGGTACATGACCTCGCGGATGACCCCGGCCTTATGGAGCTTGTCAATCTGCTCACGGGCCGCGGCTTGACGTTCTACACACATTCTCCGGAGCTTCTGTTTCACCGGGCGCGCATCCGGCTTGACGTACAGCCGGTGCTCTACAATCTCCCTGGGCACGCCAGGGAGGTCTTCGTGCTCCCATGCGAAGAGGTCGCGGTCGCCCTGGAGCGTGCCGAGCAGAGCCTCAGCGACCTTTGGGTCGAGGTCCGCCCCGACGAGCACCGTCTTGACAGGGTCTTCCTCTGACAGCGGCACAGCACGTGTCTCTCCGTCGGGCTTGGGCTTAGGGACCCACCATCCGGATGTCGGGGGGTCGGCAGCCCCTGGGGTGACCTTCGTGCCTTCGGCCTCATCGTGAACGGTGTGGACGTAGCGAATAGCCGCCTGGATGTCGCTGTCGATTTTGTGAGATAAGTCTTGATCGCCTCGGACTGTAATGACACCGCTGGGGGACGGGATCTTCATGCAGAGGAAAGCATGGTGTGGGATGGCGCCGAACTTGTTCAGCGTGACCCGGCCGAGGATGACGTTGTACTGGTAGGGGAGATCGACCACGTCGAAGACAATACTCTCTTGACGCTTGCACTCCCCTTCCCCGAACTCCACCGGGAGCTCAATCTTCCCGAGCCCCGGGACCGGCTCACCTCCGAAGCCAAGAAGTGGGATGCCAGTGGGGGCGAGGCATGCCCGTGGTATCCCCATCTCTGCGAGGGTAGATGCGAACAGGATGTCCGCCGAGCTTCCTCCGTCGATGAAGACACGACGCACTTCACAGTCGTTTATGACCGCCGAGATGACGAGGGCATCGTGATGGGGGAGGCTGATCCCCGCGGCATCCTCGGGGCCGAAGGTCACCGTGGCACCGACCCACGGAGGCAGCTCAGTGGGTGGCGACGAGTTGATGTGGTGCACCTGTCGGGTGTACGCCCGACGCTGTCGCTTGGACGGGAACGTGTGGGCATGGCCGCCAGTGATGGCGTGCACGATGCGGCGCCGCGCGTCATCGACTTGCTTTGGTGGCTCCCCAAGGAGTGGAAGCGGCGGCGGGGGTGGCAGGGCCTGGCGTTCTTGAGCTGCCACGCGATCGTGTCGCGGGGCGTCGGTCCTTGCGGCCAGCCCGTGCTGTTTGATCGCACGGGCTGCGACGACTAGGTCACACCTCGCGGTGGTGTGAAAGGTCCAACCGTGGAGCTCGCAGAATACTCGATTGTCCCCGCCGGCCTTTCGTCCTCCGTCTTCGTTGTTGCTGCCCCTTCCGCGTCCGAAGTTATTCCCGCTGCCCTGGCCTTGACCGCGGCCTCCGTGCGGGTAAGCCTGGCTGCGGGAGTCCTGCTCGGGACGGCCCGACCCGTGACCACGGGATTCCTGCCCGGGACGGCCCGGCTCGCGGCCCTGGTCGCTGCTGCGTGCCTGCTTAGCGGGGCGACGCTCTTCCCCTTCCACGTGGTATACGTCCTTCTGCCTCCTGGCGCGTCGGTCGTAAGTTTCCGCTTTCGGCCCGGTCCAGGCGGCAAGCGCCTGTGCCTCTGCCTGCCTACGGGTTTTCCCGTCCTCGGACTTGGAGTAGGTTCGCATAATCTCGTACAGCTCCGCGACTGACTTGGGCTCTTTCCTGTCGAGTTTTGCTGCCAAGTCGGGGTTATAGATCGCGTGGCGGGCAGCCTCGCACACGCTCTTGTCGGTGATGTCCGGGATCTGGCATTGCACCTGGGCAAAGCGTTGCGTGAAATCGCGTATTGACTCGTCGGGGGCCTGCTTGAGGGAGAACAAGTCTGAGGAGGTGACTTCCTTGTTCCGGTGGGCTATGAAGTGGCTGGTGAGCTTGTCGCGGAGCTGTTCCCATGAGTACATCGAGCGAGGCGCCAGCCCGAGATACCATTTCCTGGCCAGACCGGAGAGCACTAGCAGTAACCCCTTGGCCATGATTGCTTCGTTGCCTCCTGCTGAGGAAACGGCGGTCTCATACACCCTGAGGAACTCGACGGCATCGGAGTTCCCGTCAAAGCTGGCGATGCTGGGCGCTCGGTACTTGCTTGGCCATGGCGTCGCTGCTAGCCCTGGGCTCAGCGGGTTGTACACATCGGTGAGGCCCGGGGCGTTTGACGACGGCTGGCAAGCTCTGATCTCGTGTTGGTGCGGGGCGACGTCGGTGGGCCGTCGGGCTACCCATCCCGGGTGGCGGAGCTCCGGGCGCAGCGGAGGTGCTGGGACCCATGCAGGGTAGTGCTCTGCCGGCCGATGCGGCGAGGCCGGGACCTGCCCGCCTGGCTGCGCGATGGAGTGATAGAAGGGCTGGTAGCTGGGGCCTTCCCCCGCGCCGTAGAGGGATGCCGCGGCCATCTCTCGGCTTGCCTCCAACTGATGCCGCAGGGCTGCGGCTTCTTCGGCGCATGCAGGTGGGGAGGGAATCGCTCTTGCGCGGCTGTCGGCCATGGCTTGACGGAGGGCGGCGGCCTCCTGCGCCCCCGCTGGGGATGGCAGCCTGGCGCGCGCTTGGGCTTCCGCTACTTCCTGCATGACCTCCTCGGCGGCAAGGGTGTTACGTCGGGTTTGCTCTCGCGCTTCAGCTAGGGTCTCGTCCAGGCAGCGCCGTACTGCCGCGGCCTCGGCTGCTTCGGGGACCGGCGGGGGAGCCGCCGCGGTTCGTGCGGCGTCACGCTCAGCGCGAAGCAGGCCTGCCTCGGCGTGAGCGTTGTTTGAAGCTTGGAGGGCCTGGAGGGCCTCAGCCTTTGCCCTAACGAGCTCCGCCCTGAGCTCATCAGCCTCGCGCCTCAAGGTCTCAGCCTCCGTCTCGATGCGTGCTTCTGGGTTTGCCGCGTTGATCGCGGCTGTGGGGAGTCCCGCCGCGCGGACCTCGGCTGGCGCGCGCTCGGCTCGAAGGTTAGCAGTTGACGAGTTGCCGACGCGGGCGTCGCCCAGCTCCGCGGCGACGGCCGTGTTGTTCGTCCTTGCCTGACGCGTCGGGTTTGGTGTGCGGGGTGCGATCGTCCTGGCTGTGCTCTTTTTCTTCGGCGCCATGACTTTTCGCTCGGGTCCCCACGGTCGGCGCCAACTGTCGTAGGTACGAGCCCAGACAATGTATTTGTGGCACCCCCGGTCGGCTACAGCGACCGCCGGGCATGCGGGGGACAAACGAGCGTGAGCCTACACGCGCGAGGCAGTCGGGAACGGAAATCACTGTTCGTATTAGCGCAAGAAACGAGAGCTTACAAATGGGGAAATGGAAAAAGGATCCCCTTCTCTCTTCCCCCTGGGGGGGTATTTATAGGTTTTGAGAAAGGAGTGCGCGAGATTACAATTATGCCCTCCGGGCGATAACATACCATCAGGGGCATTTCGGTCTTTTTACAGGAATCTTTACGGAATACTCAAATACTCTAATACTTTAATATCCTAATACTCGCTTAATACGACGACATGTTCTCCTTGACGCCGGGACAGGGCAAGACCCTGACGTCTGCCGGGACGAGGCAGCGGACGTCCGCCGGGACAGGGCAAGGCCCTAACGTCTGCCGGGATGGGGCACGGCCCTGACGTCCGCCGGACAGGGCAAGGCCCTGACGCCTGCCGGGACGGGGCGCGGCCCTGACGTCCGCCGGGACAGGGCAAGGCCCTGACGTCTGCCGGGATGGGGCGCGGCCCTGACGTCCGCCGGGACAGGGCAAGGCCTTGACGCCTACTGGGATGAAGCGTGGCTTCGACGTTGTCGGTGATGCCTGCAGAATTTGTTGATGCCGGGTGAACTGGGTCGACGCAGGGAGGGCGTTCTTGATGTTGCTAAGGGAAAATCCGTCGGTTCGGGGTAAAGCGGGGACCCTTCCCCCAACATTTTGCATGTGTGTATTTTCTGTTGCAACGGTGTTTTCTATGATTGTTGTCGTATTAGTGAGGATTGTTGCATATGTAAACCAATATTGCACATATATATTTATTTATTTCGGATGTTGCAGGTTATTGCATGATTTTTGTTGCATTAGGTGGAACTTGTTGCACAACCGGAGGATGGCAAGCCAAAATATATGGTTTATGTGATACAAAGTCACAATTACTCTACTAATATATTAGGTGTATTTTGATTGGTTAAGAGACTAATAGTTACTTTAGTTTATGTGATACAAAGTCAAATCTAATAACATCAATTATATATCACATAAATCATATACTAATAAAGTAATTATTGGTCAAAATTTTGTATTAACTAATCAAAATACATCTCCATTTTGGAACGGATGGAGTATTTTTAGTTGAGTTGAGTTAGTGGAGTTAAGGCCTAAACTCCAGGTCACGTGATTAGGAGTTAAGGTCTATTCCGTTGGATTAGTAATTAATCAAGTTGTGAAGCTACTAACATCGAAAAAGTAATCAAGGTGTTTTTCCATAGGTTTAGTAGAGTAGAAATTAATCAAGTTGTGAAGTGTTTCAGTCATGGCTTCTTTTCTGCAGGATACACAAAACAAAATCATTATCATGACCTTTAAAAAAAATCATTATTATGAAGTCGCTGCTGATATCTATATGACGAGAGTTTTTTCTCTCTCTCCTTTTGAGAAATTGTATAAAATCGATATTTACAGGCTAAGAGCATCTCCAAGAGATGGTCGATCCCATCGTCTAAACCTGATATAGACTACCGAAGCAAAAAACAGCCTCCAACAGATAGTCTATCACATCGTCTATATGTGGACATCGTCCAAATATCACTCCACAACGTCCACGCTTGGACGACGCCTCGACGACATCCAAATCGCAACCGCCCGAGCCGAGGCTTCTTCCCGCCACCATCTGGAGTAGTCGCTGTCGCGCGCTGGGGCAAGGTAGGGCTCGGTTTTTAAAACACTGAGAGAGGGGGGTTGGGAGACGGGCTCGGGGGGAAGAGAGGGCCGCCGCCGCTCGCCTGGTGGTGGATCCGGCCGCCGCCGCTCGCCTGGTGCCGGATCCGGGCGCCGCCACTCGCTCGGGTGGAGAAGAGGGGCGCCGCTGGCTCGGGAGGAGACCGGCTCCGGTGGAGATGAGGGCCGCCGCCGCTCGGTCGATCCGGCTGCCGCCGCTCGCCGGATCCGGGCGTTGGGATGGAGGGCAACGGGTGGCGCCGCCGCTCGCTCGCTGGAGTGGAGGAGCACGGGGTGGAGGGCAGCAGCGGCACGGGGTGGAGGGCAGCAGCGGCTCGGGGTGGAGGAGCCGTGGAGAACGGGCTCGGGCGATGGAGCCGTGGAGGAGGGGAGGAGAGGTAGGGGAGAAGTGCCGATTTGGTGAGAAAGGGAGAGTTCGGTGGGGATTTTGTGCTGGTTGGGGCTAAGAGAGAGCTACTGATTGATGCTATTGGTTGTGTTGTGCTGCTAGCTACTGATTATTGCTACCGATTATTGCTGTTGAAATGGTAGTTGATTTGGTAGTTATAAGAAATTATTAGAATATAGGAGAGAGAATTTAGAGGATGTGAATATAGACTATCTATTAGAAAACTGTAAAATATAGATGATGAATCTTTTTAGATGATAGTCTATATGGAGATATAGACTATCAAATTTAGACTATCTCTTGGAGATGCTCTAAAACGGTCACAGCAATACACATCTCATGCAGTTATTGGCCCAAAAAACATCTCTCAAACAGTCAGTGCAGTCACCGTCAGATTGTTTTAGGTGAAACGAGCCTAGAATGGAAGACGTCCGGACAATTTCATAGGGACAACAAAGTTTCGTTTAAGCTAGGGACATGTGCAGTCTCGGCAAGCTTTTCCACAAAATTACATAGGATCATTGCCCAGGAGTGAATTTTGGACATTTATGAATCTCAGTATTCTCAGGTTTGAGTTTCCTGAACGAACGCCGAAGCCTAGCATGATCATACTGAAGATCATTGAGGAACCTCAGGCGCAGCACCTCTGCTTCCCAACCCTCTTCGTCTCCGAGACTTGTTAGCTTCCCTCCCCTGATGTACAGCTTCTTAACGCCCATGGGTGCAGGCCACTGCGCGAAGTCCACGAGCGGGAAGCAGTGAAGGTCTAGCTTCTTGAGGCTGGGAGGAAGCGCAAACGGATGATTCGCCAATGCTTGTCTACCTCCACTGTTCTTGGAAATCAGGACACTACATCTGATCTTGAGTGATTCGAGTGCCTTGAACTCGGCCAATTTCAGGAACTCATCCGCCGTCGGGGCAGCCATTTTACCGATGACGATGCCGAGCTTCTGAGCCTCTTCAGCTTCGCAAGCTCACTCAGATGGCAGGGATCTTTGCTGCTTGAGTTTGCAACGACGAACCCCTTGAGGACCTCGAGCCGCGTGAGCCGGCCTAGCCCTTTGGGCATTCCGCCGAGCAGATGGCACTCGGACAGGTCGAGGTACTCCAGCCGATCGAGCTTGGTGATCCCTTGCCCCAATTCTTCCAGATTATGGCATGCCCGGAGATCCAGCACCACGAGCTCGAGCAACTTGCCGATCGAGTCAGGGAGTGACTCGATCCTCGAGATGCCACGGAAGCTGGCGTACCTCAGGCTCTTGCAGCTCCCCATGTCGGCTAGGCGCTCCACGCCGCTGACCTCGATGTGGCTGTCCATGGGGTTGTTGATCTGCTGGGCCGGGTCGAACTCCCTCCACTGCCCCAGCTGCAGCGCGCGCAGCTCCTTCTTCCCCGCGAACCACCCCTGGTCGAGCTCGACGTACTTCTGGTCGATGTTGTAGATGGCCCTCACCCCGGCGCTGAGCGCCGGCCGTGTCTTCCCGCCGCGCAGGCACGCGCGGCGCGCGAGCGTGAAGTCGTTGCCGGGGTCCAGCTCGAGGAAGCCGCTGCTCCTTGCCATGCCGATGAGCAGGTCCCGCATCCATGGCCGGACCGTGAACCGGTGGACCGTGCCGCAGAGCGCGGTTGGAATCGGGATGATGAATCCCCTGACGTGGAGATCGTAGAAGCGGCTATTCCCGTCGTCGGCGGAACGGACGAAGCCCTCGCCGAGCCACCAGTGGATGAGGAGGCGCTTCCTGATGACGGCGCCCTCGGGGAAGGCGGCGAGGCAGAGCACGGAGTCCCGGAGCCGCGCCTCGAAGCCGCCGACGGCGAGCCTGAGGTGGCGCATCTGCGGGCCGTGCCGGATCTGCCCCCATCTTCCTCGTCATCACCACGGCCGTGCCCGCCGGAGCCGGAGCAGACGAAGATCCCTCCTCCCCGCTGCCGCTGACGTCGTCGCAAGGGATCCTGTAGGCCTTGCGGATGCTGGCCTTGATGGCGTCGATGGCCGCGGATGCGGCCAAGAGCTCCTGGCGGATGCGCACCGCGTCGGGCTGCGCGTCCTGGAGCGCGTCGTCGAGGCGCTGCTCGACGGGGTCGAAGCCTTGGCGGATGCGCTTATCAGCGTCGTCAATGCTGCGGAAGACACCTTCCAGTTGCTCGATCTCCCGCCGGACTTTCTCCAGCTGCGCGAGGGCCTGGGCCCTGGTGTCGTCGGCCGGCGGTGCATGTTGATGCTCGGGCGCGGGCGTGGCGTGGAGGAGGGTGCGGATGGTGGCGAGGCGGGCGAGAAGAGGGACGATGATGTCCTCCTCGACACCTCGGGTGGCCGTGCGATCCAGGGCGGCAGACATGGCGCGGCCGCGGCGGGTGGCGCACCGAGCCCAGCGACTAAAGGATGAGTCACCTGCGAATCTTTAGGTGTTTTAGCCCTAAAGATTTTCTCCGCGCGATGCTGCCTTCCCATCCCGGTGGCATCCGATGCTGCCTTCCCATCGAAGTCATCCCAACCCCAGAGAGATCTGGAAAAGGAAGAAAGCAAAGTTGGTCTAGCAGGGAGCAACCACGAAGATACACACGCAGGAAATATGAGATGGGAAAGGGATAGGGAAATCTAATGCCATTTCTGTGTTTGGGTACAGATGGGATAGGGATAAAACCCTCCTCTACAGGCCGCATCTCTCCCCGTCCATGCCTCCTCCTCCCTCTCCTTCCTCCTCTCCCACCCCCACTCCGCCAGCCCCCAACTACGCCTCCGCCCCGCTGACCACCGCGTGCGCTGCGCCACCACCGACGCCTCCGCCTCCGCCGCCGCGGCCCCCCAGCCTGCGGCTGCCAAGCACCGGCGCTGCGGGCCCCCAGCCTGCGGCTGCCAAGCCTCGGCCGCACCACCTGGCCCTACGGCTCCGGCGTCTGGTCCAAGAAGGAGTTGACCACAAAGATCTGGAAAAGGAAGAAAGCAAAGTTGGTCTAGCAGACTAGCAGGGAGCAACCACGAAGATACACACGCAGAGAGAGAGAGGAGGTGGAGGAGGAGGAGGAGGCGTCGGCATGGATCTGCGGTGGCTGGGGGCGCGCAGAGAGAGAGAGGAACTGGAGGATGTTGAGGCAGAGCTGCGGTGGCTGGAGGAGCAGCATCGGCTGCTGGAGGAGCAGCGTCGGCTGCGGGAGGAGGAGCGTCGGCTGCTGGAGGAGCAGGGTCGGCTGCGGTGGCTGGAGGAGCAGCGTCGGCTGCTGGAGGAGCAGCGTCGACTGCTGGAGGAGCAGCGTCGGCTGCAGGGTCGGCTGCTGGAGGAGCAGGGTCAGCTGTGGGAGCCCCACCCGTTGCGTCGGCTGCTGGAGGAGCAGGGTCGGCTGCTGGAGGAGCAGCGTCGGCTGCTGGAGGAGCAGCGTCGGCGGCTGGAGGAGCAGGGTCGGCTGTGGGAGGCCGACACGTTGCGGTGGCTGCTGGAGGAGCAGCGTCGGCTGCTGGAGGAGCAGCGTCGGCTGCTGGAGGAGCAGGGTCGGCTGTGGGAGGCCGACACGTTGCGGTGGCTGCTGGAGGAGCAGCGTCGGCTGCTGGAGGAGCAGCGTCGGCTGCTGGAGGAGCAGCGTCGGCTGCTGGAGGTGCAGGGTCGGCTGCTGCTGCTGGAGGGGCAGGGTCGGCTGCTGGAGGAGCAGGGTCGGCTGCGGTGGCTGGAGGAGGAGGGTCGGCTGCTGGAGGAGCAGGGTCGGCTGCTGGAGGAGCAGCATCGGCTGCGGGAGGAGGAGCGTCGGCTGCTGAAGGAGCAGGGTCTGCTGCTAGAGGAGCAGGGTCCGCTGTGGGAGCCCCACCCGTTGCGGTCGCGGCTGGAGGAGCAGAGTCGGCTGCTGGAGGAGCAGCGTCGGCTGCTAGAGGAGCAGGGTCGGCTGCTGGAGGAGCAGGGTCGGCTGTGGGAGGCCCACCCGTTGCCGTGGCTGCTGGAGGAGCAGCGTCGGCTGCTCCTCCAGCAGCGTCGGCTGCTGGAGGAGCAGCGTCGGCTGCTGGAGGTGCAGCGTCGGCTGCTGCTGCTGGAGGGGCAGGGTCGGCTGCTGGAGGAGCAGGGTCGGCTGCGGTGGCTGGAGCGTCGGCTGCTGGAGGAGCAGGGTCGGCTGTGGGAGGCCCACCCGTTGCGGTGGCTGCTGCAGGAGCAGGTTCTCGTCAAGTTAATAGGAAGGATCGCCCGCGTTCGCGAGGCGCTGGACGCCGTCCTGAAGAGGCAGGCGAGAGCAGCAGCTACGATATCGGGCGTCTACGTCCGTGAGCTCCAGCAGCTGATATCGTCCGTGAGCAACGATATCTCCCGGTGGTGGGAATGTTTTGATTTTGGGTGGTATCTCCAGCAGCTTCGAGGTCCACTGGTGGGAAGAGCAGAGCTGGTGGAGGAGATGGTCAACATCTTGCTCGCGGACGAGCAAGATGGCCCGCTGGTTGTCCCGATCGTCGGAGGGCCTGGCATGGGCAAGACCCGTCTAGCGGATGCACTGTACGAAGATACCAGAGTCAGGCAGAAGTTTGCTGTGCGACGCTGGGTGCACGTTTCGCCGCGATTTGATCTTCGCAGAATTTGGATGCGTGTGGTGGGCAACGATTTTGATGAAACAAATCCTCAGGAAGTCATTTGCAGGTTCCTAGGAGGACGGAGATACTTGATCGTGCTGGACGATGCCTGGGATGATGACCAGAAGGAATGGGCAGACTGGGAGACCCTTATCAAGGCCCTTCCTCCAAATGGCAAAATCCTTCTCACAACTCGGACTCCTGCTATCGTACCAAGGATGGCCAGCATTGTGCAAACTACTAGCCCCTGCTTCTTGCAGCCCACAGACCAAGAATTCTACAAGCCGTTCCTAGTTCAACGCGGTCTCTCTCTCACTGACCTTGGCGTCGTTGGTACCAAAGTTGCCAAAAAATGTGCTGATGTGCCCCAATTGTTGGAATATATAGCCATTTTTTTACTTAAGGAGAAGCAGGAAGACTTACTCCTGTGGGGCTGGGAGCAAGCTCTGGAAGGTTTTCACAGGCTCAACGAAGAAAGTTGGCCCTCAAAAGAATTCAGTGCACTCCTTCTCAGCGCTTACCGCAGCTACCAGCATCTCAGGCCGCACTTGCGGAGCTGTTTTCTTTGTTGTTCAATTTTCCCATTGGACTACAACTTCAGTGCTGAAGAATTAGCTGATCGTTTTGCTGCTAATGGCTTTATACCAGCTACAGTGCCTACATCCCAACGAGTACAATTTCTCCAACAGCTCCTTGATGAGTGCTTCCATCCAGTGCAAGAATATGAGCATCTAGATGAAGGGAGGCGTATCTACAGGATGCACAAGATATTGCACATCTTCGCGCAATGCGCGGATAGTGTTTGCAGCTCAATCATCAGAGTTCGTCAGTCTGATGATGTTCGAGGTGATGTCTTGTCAATTCGAAATGCATCACTACTCATTCATCCTTCGACAGAATCCTTCCCAACTAATTTGTGTCGTCACAAGAACTTGAGGACACTGATCTTACTTCTTGAAGGGAAAACGTGCTCCTCTGATCAGCAATGTGAGATCAAAGAGATTCCCCAGGCATTCTGTCAAGCACTTAGACATCTTCAAGTATTGAGTTTGGAAGCTACCAAGATCAGGAAGCTCCCTAATAAATTCGAGCTACTGTCCCACCTGAGATATCTTAACCTCTCATGGTCAAATATTGAAGTCATCCCCAGCTCAATCTCCAAACTGCAACTTCTGCAAACTCTGAAACTGTCCCACTGTAAAAAGCTCCAAAAACTGCATGGAAATACATGCAAACTTGCTGCCTGCAGAAGTTAGAGCTTGAAGGTTGCATCTGTCTTGTTGAGTTGCCTCAGAACATGAGTAAGATTAAGAGCCTTGAGTATCTAAGTGTTCCTGAATGTGCATCACTTATTCAAATGCCTCGCAGAATGGGCCATCTTACAAACCTCCAGACTTTGCTGGGATATGTTGTCTCCAACAGTGATGCAAATGGAATGTCGGAGTTGCAACCATTGGCACACCTGCATAGGCTAAGTCTAGAAAGCCTAGAAAAGGTTTCAGAACCTGTGGGCGCAAGGGATGCAATGCTGCAGGACAAACAAAAACTCGAATCATTGGCACTGAGGTGGAACATGGACTCTGAACATACTGATAAATCATTGGCACTGAGGTGGAACATGGACTCTGAACATACTGATAAAACAGCCTATGAACTACTTGAGGGTCTTCAACCACACCAACATTTGAAAGAACTTGAGATTGTTGCTTATGAAGGTGACAAGCTTCCGTCTTGGATGATAAGAACTGAACCATATCTTATATCACTGGTTGAGATAAGGCTAGTAAGATCATGCAAAACATTACCTCCTCTGGGGCTACTACCTTGTCTAAAGGTTGCTGAGATAAGTGGAGTTGAAACTATCAGCCGTGTTGATGATAGTTTCCGTGGCCACAGTGGCACATTCCCCTCGCTGGAGAAACTAACATTCTCTTATATGCATAACCTTGAAGTCTGGAACATGCACCCAATGTGGATATATTTCGTCGTCTTACAGAAGTGGCAATCATTCAGTGCCCAAAATTCAGAGCATTGCACATGGAGCTTCCATCAGTTGAAAAGCTGATCTTGTGGATGAACAACAAGATGCTGTTTACTGTGAAAGGAGGCCTGACAGGTGTGGCAAAAAGCCTGGAACATGTAACCATTTGTTTTGGCGAAGAGCTGCTTGCTTCTTCAGACTGTGAGGGCCTGCAGGATCTAGGTAGACTGAAGAAGTTGGAGATATGTGGGTGTGCTGAGCTAATAAGCCTCCCACAGGGTTTTGCAATATCTTTCTTTTATCAGAAACTTGGCAATTGACAACTGCAGCAAACTGGAGGCTTTGCCAGATTGGTTGGAGAAGCTACCTTCTCTGCAAGTAATACGTTTGTCAGGCTGTCCTGTATTGCGTTCTATTCCTGATGGCTTGCAGCAGCACCGTAATATCGAAATATATGTCGAGGACTGCCCCAACTTACCAGCAGAAGCATTTTCTTTTTTGAAGCAACCAGCAGAAACATCAGGTATCTTGGGTTCTTGACTCTTACATGCATTTTTCATGGGAGTTATATATGTTTGAGAAAAAAAACATGAGAATTTTTTGTTTGATCTATTTTGAAGGCAATTGATACTATCTTAGTTTTCCTTCAAAATAACAATTACTTTGAATCTTAAAAAATGAGTATAATGCACCATTAGTCCATCAACTAGTCACGTGGGAACACTTTAGTCCATAAACTCACAAAACGTGTGTCCAACACTTTAGTCAGTATGAAGCAGCGTATTTGTCCTCCTGGGAATGACACAAGATTTTCTTTTGATAAGCTTTCTCATTTTGCTACATGCCTACATCTGCATGTGCACTTGGTCCATACAATGTGTCATGCTTTTAAACTCATTTTTGTTGTAGACTTTTCCGCTTCTACTCGAGTCAAAAGGTTCAAAGAGAACATCTTTATCGATGACGCTGAAATAGTACTTTTTGAGTTAAATAGTGATGAAGATGAAAGCTAGTTCCCACCATGCATGAAATTGGTCATACCAGAAGCAAGTCTTCAGAGTTTCGGCCTCATGCTCAGTTCCGCGAAAAGTCTTGTCCAAGCTGTTGGTGGGGAAACTGGCCCCTCATTCATCAAAGTGTCGCCCTCTCCTGTGTCAAATCTTCTTCAAACTTGGAATCGAAGAGGCATTGTGTACGGTCCATTGGGCATTCATATCAGAACTAATACAGCAGCAGGGATTCCGGATTCGTCAGCGGATCAAGCAATTTGGGTTGCCATCATGCTAGTAATGGCATCAACGAAGATCACCTTCGATTGGATTCCAGCAGAAGTGTTGCTGTATATTCACCACAGTAGCAGAATGTGACACCTTCAACTGATCTAGTTATCTAGCCTAGGAATCAATTGTTTCTTCTAAGAACGAAGGTGGTTATTTTACTCGGTGTTGTTGTTTACACATTTACTGTTAAGTCTGTAAGTACCTTTTTTTTTCCGAAACGATACTGTAAGTACCTGACTGACCTTGCAGCTCATACTTCACAAGTGCCTGAAAATTTGCTGATTGCTATGTAAGGAAATACAGAGTTTGTGCTATTATTTATCTGTTCTGAGAAAGAGATGGGAAAGGAGTCTTTTGGACCGCAATCAGGTACAAGAAAACAAAAAGAATCTTGAAGACTGAAATTGTGGAACATAGCTTAAAACTGGGAGCTTGTTTGATTTGTTACCAATATTTGGCTTGCCGATGTTGGGGCAAGCAATGGGATGCCAAATTTTGGCAACCGAATTGTGAGATAAAACAGCCAATGGCAAATGTTGGAGCTAAACAAAGTGAGAGCCAAATTTCTTTGGCTTGCCAAAACTTTGACATGGCTATCATTGGTAGCACCTTGAGTACTCTTTCGATCGTAATAGCTTCACAATTAATTACTAATCCTACGGAAAAGACCTTAACTCCTAATCACGTAACCTATGTTTAGGCCTTAACTCCACTCTAACTCAACTCAACTAACAATATGATATTAGTGTGTTTGAAAAGGCCCTACTCATGGTTTGGGGATTAAGGAGAAAAATCTAATAGTTCTACTTAACTTCTATCGCACCGGTGCCGCAAAGTTTTATGTTACATCATTCTTCAGAATTGTACGTTTCACACATAAAAAATATTTGGAAAAAAACATCATAGATGTATATTGTGAGATTAAGTAAGAACCAACAAATTTGAGGAAACATATGTCTATTTATGTGTTGTATAAATCAGGATCCGTTTCCACGTATGGGCTGAATGCCAACCGCTGAGATGTCGGCTTGCCGTCCTCCGGTTGGGCGTCTGCAAATGTATCTTCTTCCTGGCCGCCCTCCTGCTGGAAGCCTGACGGCTCAAGTAAGCAACAAAGCGTTTGGTAGCAGAGGATTCCCGGGAATTAGAGGTAATTCCATAAGATTTTAGAAAATTTAGTTAGAAATAAGATATAAGAAAGAATCTATACATACAGACAAAGCACAAGTAAAGGATAGATAATTCATATCTTCAGATTCGTTTAAAATATTCACGTCTAGCGGCGCTAGACACCCTTCCTTTCCTCAACACATATTTTCCGGTGGTTACTGAATCTCTGCTAGCCAACCATACGAGGAGCCTCAGCATCTTGATCTTGCTGGTAGTGTTGACAACCATGACAACTGTATCTGAACCACAAGCATCATGCGCTTCCAGGATCCAGATACAAGAGCCACTAACCTCAGTCCTCAACCTCAACACTGCATATTTTGCGCTAACTTCTAGTATCTATTCTTGCAAAGCAACAGACATCTGTATCCTCAAGAACTTCAATCAATATCTTGTGATCTTGTCACCTAGACAAAAGCATCATATTATGGTATCAAATTATCAATGTAAGTTAAAAAAAAATGAAAACAGTAAAATCTGATGACATGAAAGGGTGAAACAGTTATTCCCATCTGATATCATATTGACCAAGATTACATATGTTCCTCTCTTAAAAAGTGTCTACACCACACCATACAAGACTACAAAGGCTGTACTTTGAAGAACTGATCATAACACATAAGATAATTCATGCAAGGGATTTGTTCAGACGCATTGCTCTAGGTATCAATTATGAGCTTGGCCCTGGCGTGACCAGATTCTACCCTGTACTGATCACCCACGCCGAAGTGTGCCATGAGCAGCTCGCCTCCCTGGCTTAGCTGCCTCACGTGGGAGCTGCCACTGCACTTGCCAGCTGCGTAGCACAGCATCTCCACCCATACACATGAGATGAGCTGCCACCTCTTCTCTTGCGTCACGCCCTTTAATTCCTTGAGCTGCTTTGCAAGCTTGCATGCCTGGAAGAGCACCGATTTGCTCCTGTCCCCCTTCACGTCTCGCGGCTCGGCAATCGACATGTCCACGTCAGTGAGCTTGATTTCGCAGCCTTTCTCGTCTTTTATTTCGTTGTCTCGCCGGAAGAAGTTCTTGGTCTCCGCGCACGTGTCTCCAAAGCGGATCTGCCCGATGCTTGCTGTCATCATGAACGGACGCATGACCAACAGGAACAGCATGTAGTTTGATATCTCCCTGCTCATCGTGGCCAATGGATCAGAGTCCTCAGACGCCGTCGCCAGCGGGGCCCGAGCCGGAGCGACAGAAGCATGCAGAAGACGTTGAGAAACAGCTGCAGCTGCAGCAGCATTCCTTGTCATCTTCTTCAGCAGGGTATTGAGCGTAGAAGCAGAGGTCTGTGGCTATGTGCCAAAGGAGGATGCTCTCGTCGAACTCACAGTCGACACTCCACCACAGCTCTTGATATAAGCCCTTTCGTTGGAGCGCCCACTGGCCATGGTGCTCTCCAAGCTTCCGGTAGCTCTTGGGATCTTTGGAGCTGTTTGCCTTGCTCTTAAGCTGTTCAAAGATGAGACCTTTGAGTTGGTATGACACATCGATGCTCTTTGTGTACTGCCAGCTGTCCCACATCGTCTTGACACGGAAGTTCCATTTCCATTCCAGCTGCTCCATGAACCATTTATACCAGCGAGACTTGTCTTTCAGACAGTAACTGAACAGGTTATACTGTGAAATCTCATTTGATCACCTTGGCTTCTTCTCTGGCTGGAACGACTTGAATCAACCAAAACACCATCTTTGCCGCCAGCTGGAGTTTCTCACTGGCTCGCAGATCCGCATAGGTCCAGGGGGAAACAATGATCAAGAGGATCGCATATATCTCCAAGAAGATGGCACCAGCCAAAAGCACATATGAGATGATAACGTCAACCTGCGCATAGCGTCGCATGTCGCCTATCGCGCACGTAAAGAGCACCAGCAAATGACAGGCGCAGCCAGGGTGAACAAGCGCAAGCTACGACCAGGCCAGCCATGGATCACCAAGGCCTTGGAGTGGAGGGATTCATACATGAGGACCAGCTCAATTTCCACGACCTTGAATGCTTGGTCCATCTCCAGCTTTCGGAAGAAGCATAAACTGTCAATGCGGTCCTGGAAACTGAGGATGAGATCAACAAAGAGGCGGCGGAAGATCTGGAAGAACCTATGTGCATTGTACACAAGACTGCCATAATCCTCTGACTTATCTTTGACATGGACATCATCATCCGGAGGCCGCTCTAGCATGATGACAATCGTGGCATCCAGTCCTGCATCTCTCCTTGACTGACACTCCTCCACAAATTTGGCGTAGTTGGGTCCAGGATCAGGCAGCATGAGCATGGAACTGCGCAAGCTGCCCATGGATGCTGCCTTGAGTGCCAAAGTCCGCTCACCATACTTTACGACCCCTGCCACAAACATTATGATGGCTGGTCTCATGAGCCTGATTCCGGGGCTTGACTTCCAGTAGACATAGCTGGCAAGGCCAACCTGTGACATGAGGCTCAGCAAGTGACACAGCCACAGCTCATTGTCCTCGACAGCAAAGGTGGTGACGGTGTCCTGGCCGCCAAGTTGGAGAATGAGGAACGGGGCCCAGAAGACAAGGAGGTGCATCTCCTCATCAAGGGAGCCATCACAAAGCTTCTGGTTCTGGGACAGGTGGCCGAGCGAGTAGATGGCAATGTAATCAGCAAGCAAGTAGGCGAGCCAGAGTGGTATGCCTAGCCACCATTTAGTTTTGCACTTGCATAAGCCGCCGGCAAAGAGAAGGAAGATCTGCAGGGATAGATAGGACGAGCACACGGATCTCCCACTCCCCACGCTGCTTCCATAGCCCCTTTAGATCCATATCTGATTAATTCTTGACTCTTGATGCTGCTATTAGCCTGCAAATTAATGAAACCTGCATGAGGTGTACACTGACTTTGGCTAGTATGTTAGTGTACAGCATGTAACGTGTTGTGCAATACAAAGACCTGTTAGTCAGATTTAGGAAATACATCTACAAGGTCTTCACCGTATCTAACTATTTGGAAATACCTGGTGAACTTCACTATAAACAGAAATTTATGCTAGTTTCACTTAATTGTCAAGCAAAATGGAAACTTCGTATTTTCTCTGATTTAAGTTTCTATCTAAAGAAACTCCAGGAACTCTTCCTCTCACCACTTTGGAGACCGAAGATCTGAAAATTTACACCCAGCAGGGAGCAAAGTACCGTAAGTAACAACAACAACCAAAAGAAAACACATTCTTGAGTAAGTGACACCCTATAGGTCCCAGCTTAAAGATTAGGGGGACGGCCGTACAGCAACAACCGTGAATCTTGAGATTGTGCTCACATGGACAAACAAAATACAGAATCTTGAAAACGTAAATTTTGAAATTAAATAGATGCTAGCACTGATTGCATGTCGATGATGCCCAGTTTGTTCTACCAAAGTAAAATGTGGGTAAGACGTAAGAAGCGTACCTCCAGGCTCCGGTGGACGGTGGTAGACTCTCCTCTGGAACTATGGCTGGAGTGGACCTGCGGCAGCTTGGATCCTCCAGCCCCGCGATTGGTCCCTCCCGCCGCCGTCGCGTCAGGGAAACGGCGACGCTCCCGCCGGAACCGGAAGATCCGTCGTTCCCTCGACAGCTTCGGACCGGAGAGACAAACCGACGACCGAAGCTGAGCGTCTCGCTGACTGCAGCAGTCGGCAGCAGAATCCTTTCCGCGTATCTTTGCGTGGGCCGAGCCGTCCCATCCTCAGACTGGGCTCTTGCGACACTTTCTTCCTGGGCTGGCTGCTGGACGCCTGAGCTGCTCGTATGGCTTATCGGACGGCCGCGATCGCTCCCGCGCGGGGGCGCGCGCGCCGCGGGCCGGCTCGGCCGCTCGTGCTGTGGGCCGCTACTCCGAGGAGGCGAGGACCAAAATCGGCGCCTCCTCGTTCACCCGAGCCAGAACCCTAGCTCGGTCCCCTCTAGGCGACGGCGCCGGCGGCTACTGGCTCGCGCCTCTTCTCCACCCATTCTTGATGGCGCCGGCGGCTACTGGCTGGGAGGTGCGCGGCGGATGCGGCGAGCGCCGGCGATCGGGAGGCGTTAGCGGCGAGGGATCTGCTGGGCGGTTTCTCCAGCGATGGCCTCCGACGCGCTCTCCATCATCCCGGGTGCCGTGCTGCGCAACCTCGCTGACAAGCTCTACGAGAAGCGGACGAACGCCGCGCTCGAGGTGAGGGATTTGGATTCCTTGGGGGGAGTTATCTTTCGGGAAATCGCGAGAGAATTGAGGCGGAATTTTTGTGGCGGGGGGTTTGGGTAGATTGAGGGGATCGTGAAGCAGCTGGCGATAGGAAGCTTTGCTTGGATCGCTATGACCACCTGGAAGGTCTCGGAGCGGTCGGGGATGGTCAAGGAGGACGCGCCGAAGAAGAGGAGGTCCGGTCCAGATCCAGTCAGTTCGTGTGGAGCTTTCACATGAGAATCAGTTCAGTGGGGGCCGCGTGCGGCGTTTACATGAGAATTGAGATTAGGACTAACTACCTTTGACCATGCAGTGCATCTCTCTCTCAGGCGAACCACCGGAAGGTTTGCTTGGATCGCTATGACTTGTTTCTGCTGTTTGTGGGGGATCAGATTTGTTGAGTTCTGTGGTGCTTTGTTGTCAGCAGGGTGGATTGATTGGTCTTGCAGCAGTTACTGTCAGACTCACCAGTGAGGCTGCTCAGCATCTCGAGGTTTGGCAATTGACAGTATGCCCATTTAAATTTTAAAACTTCCATTTTGTTTGTTCAATTATTTTTCTTTTTGAGAACTGTGCCAATTTAATTGTGCGTAGTGTTATTCTGTATCTGTATATGGCTTAAGTTGTCTGCCGTAATCTTACAAACTGTCGCATAAACTGTAAGGGCAACGATGGGACTGGATTGCTATTTGCGTAGACAATTGGCTTATGGAGTTTTGCTAATGATTAATAAATGAATTTTACCTTGCTTCACAGCTGTGTGCTTAACGATGAATTTTAGTTAATGATACTGAATGCTGGACTCAATATAGTAGACTAGACCGAGAAGAAAATCTTGATGACTTTGAATTTTGTGGTTTTCATTAGCTATTGCATTTCTTTTATATGTATAATACCAGAGTTCAATTGTTGGGACTCATCCACTTAGGACTGACTTGATGAGATTGTATATAGTCCTTTCTATGAGTGCTAGAAGCCTAAAAGTTGTTGAGTATGCAGATTCACCATGAAAACTATTCACTTCTCTGGGTTTGCAGGGAGCGCGTGCCGCTTCGAGCCACTCCTTTTGGTATCCCTGTAGTGAGTGCAGTAGCATTTGACGCACTGGAAGCATTAGTTTTGTATTGTTTTTGTTAAAAAGTGACCTGCAGAATACTAGGATCTTATGGAGCCATATTAGTGCCGGCTGTTGGACTTGATATCTTGGATTTGGAAAAAAGATTACTGAGTGTTCTTACATGGTTCTACCAAATATTTGTGCATTAATGGGCTTGAATATTGGACATGGGAACAAAATTGTCACATGCTATTGCATGTTTGTGTCAAAATCTATAAAATTATTCATTTCATAAATGCTTTTACACAAATGTAAACTTTATTGTACTGCCTGCATATCTTTCCCCTTCTATTAGTGCTTGCCTGCTGGGTAAATATGCTGCTGCGGGGGAGTTAGCATTCTGATGGTTGTCAGTGGTTGTCACTCTACGGAAAGGTATATTAAGTTTGCATGATATGGTTACTGTCCTGTGATATGGCATGGCTGTAGAGCTCCTAAGTAATGTTGCCAGTGTTCCTTTAAGCACCATGCAGATTGCCACTACAGGGAACACAATTATTTTTATCTTTTGAATTATAGATGATCTTACTGCATCTATCCTGTTGTACCATAGTTCTAAATTACGGGGATACCTGGTGCGTATGTGTCGACTGTGTGCTTGGGCGCACATACATAACTGCAGCAAACTGGAGGCTTTGCCAGATTGGTTGGAGAAGCTACCTTCTCTGCAAGTAATACGTTTGTCAGGCTGTCCTGTATTGTGTTCTATTCCTGGTGGCTTGCAGCACCGTAAAATCGAAATATATGTCGACTACTGCCCCAACTTACCAGCAGAAGCATTTCCTTTTTGAAGCGCCCAGCAGAAACATCAGGTATCTTGAGTTCTTGACTCCTTCATGCATTTTTCATGGGAGTTATATTTGAGAAAAAAAACATGAGAATTTTTTGGTTTGATTTATTTTGAAGGCAATTGATACTATCTTAGTTTAACTTCAAAATAACGAGTGAAGAAGCGTATTCAATTATGTTAATCTTTAGTCTTTACAGTATGAAGAAGCGTATTTGTCCTCCTGGGAATGACACGAGATTTTCTTTTGATGAGCTTTCTCATTTTGCTACATGCCTACATCTGCATGTGCACTTGGTTATGCAATGTATCATGATTTTAACTCATTTTGTTTGTAGGAAAATCCGTTGCTACTCGAGTCAAAAAGGTCAAGGGGAACATCTTCATCAATGACGATGAATTAGTTTTTGAATTAAATAGTGATGAAGATGAAAGCTAGTTACCACCATGCATGAAATTGGTCATACCAGAAGCTAGTCTTCAGAGTTTTGGCTTCGTACTCAGTTCAGCGAAAAGTCTTCTCCAAGCCGTTAGTGGGAAAACTGGCACCCCTCATTCATTAGAGCGTCGCCCTCTCGTATGCCAAATCTTTAGTCCTATAAAGATCTAAGTTAGTGGTGGTCTGTTCATCACACCGAGACTACCCTTTAAGTTGTGAAAAAATTACCGCAATAGTCATCCATTCTATGCGGTAAACATATGTATCACGATCTTTTAATTAGTTGATTCAATTGATGTGTACTCTGAGAAGATTATTATTATTTAGCACAAAGTTAGAGACTGTAATGTCACAAACGTCTACACAGCTCATGTAATATAATTTTTTATATTTTTTTATAGCAACACATGGACATTATGTCTTCTAAAAACTTGGCATCCAAAAGGCATTTGGCAAGGTACATTGGGCATTCATATCAGAACTAACACAGCAGCAGGAATTCCGGATTTGTCAGCGGATTGAGCAAATCGGGTTGCCATCATGCTACCAATGGCATCAACGAAGATCACCTTCGATTGGATTCCGGGAGGAGTGTTGCTGTATATTCACCACAGTAGCAGAATGTGACGCCTTCAACTGATCTAGTTATCTAGCCTAGGAACAATTGTTTCTTCTAAGAACGAAGGTGGTTATTTTACTCGGTGTTGTTGTTTACACATTTACTGTAAGTCTGTAAGTAACTTTTTTTTCCTGAAAAGATACTGTAAATTTACTGTAAGTCTGTAAGTAACTTTTTTTTCCTGAAAAGATACTGTAAATACCTGACTGACCTTGCAGTTCATACTTCACTTTACAAGTGCCTGAAAATTTGCTGAATACTGAGTGTAAGGTTGGAAATACAGCACTGGCCACTGGTGCAAAAATATCTCCTGAGTTCTGCTATTATTTGACTGTTCTGAAGAAGAGATTGAAAGGCGTCTTTTGGACCGCAATCGGGTACAAGAAAACAAAAAGAATCTTGAAGACTGAAATCGTGGAACATAGCTTAGAACTGGGGGCTTGTTTGGTTTGTTACCAAATATTTGGTTTGCCAATGTTGGGGCAAGCAAAGGGATGCCAAATTTTGGAAAGCAATTTGTGAGATAAAACAATCGTTTGGCAAATGTTGAAGCCCAACCAAGTGAGAGCCAAATTTCTTTGGTTTCCCAAAACTTTGACAAGGCTATCATTGGTAGCAAATCAAGCATGCTCGATGTCGATGCTATCCAGTTTTTTGGTAGACTATCAGAGTAAAATGGAGGTACGGAGGTGTACCTCCGGGCTCCGGTGGTCTGTCCTCTGAAACCACCATGGCTGGAGCGAGAGCGGACCTGTGCAGCTTGGCTCGTCCAGCCCCGTGATAGCACCTCGCGGCGCCATGGCCGCCGCCGCGACAGCCGGACCGACGACACCGAGTGCCACCTGAGCGTCTCAACTACAACTGCGGCTGCCTTTCCTCCGTTGAATCCCGCATAGTTTGGCCTTGACACTGGTCTTGTCAACCTCCAGGTATATCAGTTTTTGTGCTCGCATTTCGATCGCCAAAAAAATTAAGTACCGCGTGCCTGCATGCATTTCACGCCAAAATTAAGCTCAACAGTTTGGGACTTGTCAACTTCTATGCCGATCGATCTACTGTTTTTGCACTAGTAAGCTGTAAGCCTAGGAACGGAACGCGAGGATATGAAAGATGTTTGCTGTGACCCCCCTTTTTTTTTCTGAAAGAGATTTTATTGATTCTTCAGTCTCTACATCAAGTCGATGCGCACAGCTAATATTGTCCAGCTAATAGAGTGTTTGATAAAAATTAAAAAAGGCTGCACCAACACACGGTACCACAGTAAACAAAGTGTAAAATTAGAACATTAAATATCTATCAAAACACTACCACCTAAACTCCTCCAAAAACGACAGCTAAACACAAAGAGCTCCCTCGTGACAATGTCTAATCACCTGCTGCCTTGTACCATGGCATCCCTGTTCTCCGGTTTTTGCTATGCCGCCCAAATCCTTATCCTTAATATACTGCCACACCAGTAGATGACCTAGTTGGGATGAGAGAACAACTTATTATCAAAAATAATATCATTACAGTAAAGGCATATCGCCCAGCACACTGCAACCGTGCCGGTCAGAACTTGTAACCGTAACCCCCAACCCAACATAGCAGGCCAATGCCCCTACATATGAGGCACACTAGCAGGGTGGATAGATGGAATGCCATATAAACTATCTGCCACACAGCCCGTGCTAACAGGCAATCAAAAAATAAGTGTTGCATTGTTTTGTTGTGATCACAAAACGTGCACTTTGGACTCCCGCGCCAGTTTGCTTTCAGTCAATTTTCTTTTTTTAGGATCACCCACGTTGTAAGTACCATAAAAAAACTTCGACTTAAGGGGGATTCTGAATTTCTGTAACTTTTTATAACTGAACAACTGAGGATAGACCATCAGAGCGTTATACATGGAATGGACTGAAAACTAGCCATGTTGATGCAACCCCCATGAGAAAACGTGTGGAAAGAACCGTTGCCACCATGGCCTGTTTGTGCCTAATAATATTAAAGAAGAAAGGGAATTGCAAGGACAAAGGAACACTCCCCAGCCAAATATCCTCCCAGAAATGAGTCCGTGAGCCATCACGTACATTAAAATGACCAAGTTGAAAAAACTGGTCTTTGACATGCATTAGACCTGCCCAAAATTGTGAATCACCACGACGAACATCAACATGTGTAACGTCCGAGTCCATAAATATTTGTTTCGTAGCAACGTCTGCCACATCACATCCTCATTAAGCAACTTGAACAACCACTTAGTCAATAAACATTTGTTCTTCCGCTGAAGGTTTTGCATGCCCAAACCACCTTGGTCCTTGGGTCTACAAACGACGCTCCACTTTGTAAGTCTATATTTCCACTTATGACTATCACTCTGCAAAAAAAATACGAGAGCGATAATAGTCTAAGCGTTTGTGCACCCCTTTTTTGACCTCAAAAAAGAAAGCATGAATATCGGTAGACTCGATAGGACGGAATTAAGAAGAACGAGCCTGCCGCCCATGGATAGGTTATTCCCCTTCCAACTGCTAAGGTGTTTCTCGAAATGGTTATCAACCACTTTCCAATCACTATTGCGAAACTTTCTGTAATGGATGGGTATGCCCAGATAATGAAACGGCAGAATGCCCAGCTCACAACCGAAAAGATGCCTATATTGGTCTTCGTGTTCCTTCGCCTGCCCGAAACAAAAGAGCTCACTCTTATGGAAATTAATCTTAAGTCCTAACAGTTGCTCAAAAGTGCAAAGTATGAGCTTGCGTTTTTAGCCTGATCGATATCATGGTGCATGAAAATAACCATATCATCCACACATCGTAGAATGGATAACCTGTCATCCACTAGGTGTGGCACCACCCCAGTGATGATGCCGTTGGCTCTTGCCCTATTTAAGAAAATAGCCAGCATATCTGCCACAACATTAAACAAAATGGGCGACATGGGGTCTCCCTATTTAAGACCCTTCTTTGTTTGGAAGTAGGGTCCAACATCATCGTTCACTTTAATCCCGACGCTGCCTGCCTGTATAAAGTGTGTGACCCATGCGCATCAAATAGGAGAGAACCCCTTCAACCGTAAGTGATGCGGACATTGT
>JAGXJF010001747.1:0-18649 GCA_019208055.1 Stipa capillata
TGAAAACAGTACAATATGCACAAGCTCAAGAATATTTTCAACTCTGAGCATAGAACACACCTGTGACACAGGTGCGTAAACTCAGATGAAAGATAAAGCAATAAAACATAGCAAGAACATGTGAGCTAGACACCAAGCCAAACATTTTATTGCAAGTTAGAGACATCAATGATATTCAATTCACTCCTCAGAGCACAAACCAAGTCTCATCTAAAGGCTTGGTGAAAATATCAGCTAATTGTTTTTCAGTCCTTACATGACACAGCTGTATATCTCCTTTCTCAACATGGTCTCTAAGGAAGCGATGTCTTACTTCTATGTGTTTGGATCTTTGGTGGTGCACTGGGTTGTTGGCTAACTTAATTGCACTTTCATTATCACAGAAGAGGGGTACTTGATTAAAAGATATGCTGAAATCTTTCAAGGTCTACATCATCCACAATAATGAGCACAACAACACCAGCAGCTATATACTCAACTTCTGCAGTGGAAAAGGCTACTGAGTTTTGTTTCTTGGATGACTAGGACACTAAGGAATGTCCTAGGAATTGGCAAGTACCAAAAGTGTTCTTTCGGTCAACCTTACACCCTGCATAGTCACTATTAGAATAGCCAACTAGCTCAAAATTTGCACCTTTAGGGTACCATAACCAAACCCTAAGGTTTGAATCAAATATCTCAGTATCCTGCGTACTGCCACTCTGTGATAGTCCTTAGGGTTAGCTTGGAATCTTGCACACATGCATACACTCAACATTATATCTAGCCTAGATGCACATAAGTATAGCAAGGAGCTTATCATGGATCTATATTCTTTCTGATCAGCTGACTTACCTTCAGTGTTTAAGTCCAGATGACCATTTGTTTGCATGGGAGTGTGAATAGGCTTTGCATTCTTCATGCCAAACTTGGTGATGATGTCCTTGGTGAATTTTTCTTGTGAAATGAAGGTACCTTCCTCGAGTTGTTTGATCTGAAGTCCTAGGAAGTACTTGAGTTCACCATCTAGAGACGTCTCAAACCTCTTGGTCATCATCTGGCTAAACTCATCACTCATGGAACGGTTAGTACTGCCAAATATTATGTCATCGACATAAATTTGGCACACAAATAAATCCTTTCCATTTTTCTTAGTGAATAGAGTTGTGTCTACTAAGCCCATTTTAAATCCGTTTTTGATTAGAAATTCTTTCAATGTATCATACCATGCTCTAGGTGCTTGCTTTAGGCCATAGAGTGCTTTGTGCAGTTTATAAACATGATAAGGTTTCTTAGGATCTTCAAAACCTGGTGGCTGTTCAACATATACTAGTTCAAAAAGTTTACCATTGAGAAAAGCAGACTTCACATCCATTAGGTAAAGCTTGATGTTATGATGAACAGCATATCCAAAGAGGATCCTGATGGCTTCAAGTCTTGCCACTGGAGTAAATGTTTCTCCAAAGCCCAGACCCTCCACCTGTGTGAACCCTTGAGCCACAAGTCTGGCTTTGTTCCTTACTACTTGTCCATTGGTGTCTTGTTTGTTCCTGAAGACCCACTTTGTTCCAATCACATTATGATCATTGGGTCTTTCAACCAGGGACCAAACTTGGTTTCTCTTGAACTGATTTAGCTCTTCATGCATTGCATTTATCCAGTTAGCATCCATGAGAGCTTCCTTTATGTTCCTGGGTTCAACACTGGAAACAAAGGAGTAATGTTCACAGAAATTAGCAATTCGAGAACGAGTAGTCACTCCCCGACTAATGGCACCGATGATTTGGTCTACAGGGTGATCCTTCTGCAGCCTGCTGATCACAAGGGGATCTAGGTCAACCGCCTGTGTCACAGCTGTTGGAGTTGCCTGTGATACAGTTGGTTCTTCCAGTGACACAGCTAGTTGAGTCAGGTCCTCTGCATCCAATTGATCATTATCTGGGTTGTACTCGAACTCAACATCTTGAAATCCAGTGTCTTCACCCAGTAATGGAGAGAGTGGTTCTTGATCAATTGGTGAGGCAGATTCCTCCTTGATGGTGGGTTTGATCTCACCAGTGGATTTCTTTGAATGTCCACATTCCTACATCATTAGAAACTTGCTCTCCTTGGGAGCCATAAGACTCATCAAAATCCACATCTATAGATTCTTCAACAACCTTTGTGGAGGTGTTAAAAATTCTATAAGCATGGGAGTTAGTAGAATATCAAAGGAATATACCAACATCAGATTTAGCTTCAAACTAGTAATGCGTTTGCCTTTTCTAAGGATGTAGCACTTACAACCGAATACTCTAAAATATGAGACATTTGGCTTGGAGTTGATGAGCAGCTCGTAGGAGTCTTCTTGAGTAGTGGATGTAGATATAGCCTATTGATGGAGTGGCAGGCAGTGTTGACAGCTTCAGTCCAAAATCTTGGTGAAGTCTTGTACTCATCTAGCAGTGTCCTTGCCATCTCAATCAAGGTTCTGTTCTTCCTTTCCACTACTCCATTTTGCTGTGGAGCATATGGACTTGATAGCTCATGCTTGATTCCATGCTTGTCCAAAAATGCTTCCACCTTGGAGTTCTTGAATTCAGTCCCATTATCACTCCTGACCTTTACCAGGTTTACCTTCCACTCATTTGAACTCTAACAATGAGATGCTTGAATTTTTTGTAAACCTGTGTCTTCTCCTTCAAAAAGAACACCCAAGTATAGCGAGAAAAATCATCTACTATGACAAAGCCATACTTGTTACCTCCCAAGCTCTCATATATTGTAGGACCAAAAAGGTCAATATGTATGAGCTCATAAGGAGTGGTGGTGGTCATGATGGTCTTGGGACAATGAGCAGCTCCAACTTGTTTGCCAGCTTGACATGCACTGCAGGGCTTGTCCTTCTCTTGCCATGCTTTGGCGATGCTACATTGGGAGACCTCTTGGGCGATTCTTGTGTTGTCAGCTCAAGCTGTCTCGGTGACAGCGCCGCTACCACAAGAGGCGAGAACGTCAAAGGCTCCACTGGTTCATCTGATGGTCACGGCGAAACCTTCTTAGTCGGCCACGATGCATCGAGAGAGATGTCCTTCTTGGGCCACTGGATGAATGTCCCCTTGGCTTAACTTAGAGTTAAGATCTCGTTGTTTGGTAGAATCGGGAGCTTCAACTTGCTGAAAGTGTCGTTAACCCCATCGATGTTCACCTTTGCGTACAAAGGGTCTACGGGGACGTTATGTATCCTCTGCTCTCCCGTTGATGGGAACACTAACCCCCAAGCAGCATCCACAAGATCATCCATGCCCACCAACCTAATTTGAATCGTGCATCTCGTGGGAGTCTACGTAAAAAAGTTATTTCAGCCAACAGGCCACAAACAATCTTATGTGGAACAGGTAGAAGTTGTATCTTCCTGACGAGTCGGGAGGTCGATCGACGCGCAGCTATTGCGTCGAGCCACAGGGCTGGCAGCAACTAGCTGTTCTTGTCGTGGAGTTAGAATCCACTCCGCTCTTAAGTCCCGAAGTATCTCTTGCTTGAACTCTTCATGTTTGCGTTGTTCTTTAGTGGCTTTCTTTGCCCTTTTGCGTTCGCGCTTCGCCTCCAAAGCCTGGGAGAGTCCATACTTGTGGGGAACGAGGGAACCTACACCCCTCATGTAACCTGGGTGCTCGAGGCTTCCCAAGCCCTCTTCGAGTACATTTCCTACGAAGGTGCTAACCTGGGACGATGCATCGAACTCCAGCTGCAAAAGCCAGAATTATTTGTTACTACAATTGGTATGACTGACAAGCTATTAGTATGACTAAGGCCGGATTTATATCTCACAAAACATCTGTACACTGGTTCGTCAGCTGGGTTCTCAAATGCTGGGTCGCCTGAAGCTGATGTCGATGTAGATGCCCTGGCTCTAACCTAGGCTTTGGTCCTCGCATCCGCGATGTTCGCAAATCTGGGAGGGGCATCCGATTGTGATGCCTACTCATCCTCCCTTTCCCATCTCTTCTTCATTCCCGTGTAGTCGGCAGTCCCTAGACGGTGCGGGTGCTTGTTTCTCTTAGAGAGCTCCCGGTTTTGTTCGCTCTTCAGCTTGAATTCTTCCGTCGTCTTCATCCTGACGAACTCGTTCCAAACCTCAGGAGTAATCATCGACCACTTCCCGAAAGGCTCCACCTCGGCATACACGTACTCGTTGAAGAGGACAGTCTTCCAGTTCTTCCAAGCCTTGCACGCTGTCATCTTAGCAGCTCACTCGATACGAGCTTTTCATTCTTCGGGGAAGATGAAATATCCCAAGATTTCCCCCGAAATCGTAGCGAGCTGGTCTGTTCCTACTCTCTTCCAACTTTCTAAAGTGATTGGGACCCGCTCTTTTGCTTCGATCCTACAGACCATGCTGAACTTCCTCCTTGCGTTCTCAGGCTCGTCCGGTGCCCCTGAGTTGTGCAAGTGCGTGACTGTGTACTTCGCATCCGGTCTCTTTGACTGTTTCCTTCCTTCTCCTCGACGGACCTTTTTCTTAGGCTCAGAGGTGCTGGTTGTGTCGCCGGACAGCCTAGGTGGCGACGGTGACCGAGAGTCGTCATTGTCCGGCGATCTTGGGATAATAGAGGAAAAGTATATAAACTCAAATAAATGACAAAATCTGCTCAAATATTCAGAACTTGGTAATTACTACGATTAGCAGAACAAGTATCTAATGTGTAAGTATTATTTCACAGAATTCTGACGATTACAATATATATTAACTTCTTATCAACTAGCTAAGTCCCAAATTCAGAACTCTCTAGTAAAAGAAAAGGATGGCTAGTAGAAACGGCTGGAGCACAGCTCCGACCATCGCGGCAAAGGTACAAAAAAGTCGTACTCAGGTAAATTAGGTCCAGTTTAAACTAAACTCGTCAGGTTCTCGCCTAAAAGTTCAACAAAGCTACATAGTTTTTGCCTGGAATATTACTGGAGTTATATTCTAGCATACATCACCAAGATTTTTTTCTTCTTCTAAAAAGAGCACCAGAAGCTAGTAGTAAAATGGTTAGGATTCAAGTTAAATGGTTTTAGAAAGTTCAAGATTTAAAATGAAATGTTTCATAGTTCAGGGTTTAAGTCGGACTAAGCATCATAGTTCAGGATTTAAAATAAATTGTTTTCAATGTATAATAATCTTGAAACACACAAAGTCTAACACTAAGTGGTCAATTGAAAGTTTGATTTCGTTATAGTGAATGCGCGCAACTTAATTCTTCATTCATATGTATTATTAAACTAGATTAGCAAAACCATTTATCCAAAACGAAAAAATCTAGTACTGGTTGTAAGAAAAGATCAGGCATCGACTTTGGATGTTCTTTCAAAATACAACGAGAAGGAAAACTACTCCCTTCCATAAACCTGTCCTAACAAATTACAAACCAATTAAATCCATTTTCAAGGGACATGATCTAGTTCTCTCGAGCATTCAAGCTGGACTCCCGGCTGCTAATTAAAAGTACCCAACATCACACAAGGCATATTGCCGGTTAGTATGGTGATGGTCAAAGAATATATTTTTGCACTAACCAACACTTATAATCCTTGCAACTAGTAATAAAATAGGTAAATTCATGGCACAAGTTTTCACCAAACACAACGTACACTACTGCAGAAACCCCCTCTACTGACGGGCAAAAAACCCCCTCTACTGACGGGCTGGGGGCCCGTCAGCCTGGAAATGTCAGTGGAGGGGTGACCTCCACTGACGGGCGGGCCGCCCGTCAGTAGTGGCTGTGACTAGTGATGGGCTCAATTTGCCCGTCAGAGAAAATGTATCACCACTGACGGGCTCTTGGTGAGCGCCCGTCACTGGTTCCCCCTCACCACTGACGGGCTTTCTTTAGGAGCCCGTCGGTAGTATATTTTCAGGGATAAAAAAATAAAATTCAGAAAATAACATTTCATCCACGCAGCCTCCACCACCCCGCACCGCTCGCCTGCCTGCTCCGGAGACCGCCGCGCCGCGCCGCTAGCCCACCTACTCGACAGGCCGCCTCCCCGCTCGCTCGCCTACCCGGGAGGTCGCCGCCCCGCTCGCTCGCCTGCTCGGGTCGGGGAGCCCGCGCCGGCACATAGGACAGGAGGGAGCGCCGGCGGATGGCGGCGCCGGGGTCGTCGACGAGGCGGCGCCGAGGATGAGTCGCCGCGTGGACAGGGTGGTGGAGGAGGCGGCGCGGCGCGGGGTGGTGGAGACGGCGGCGACCACTAACACGGCGCTGGGTGGAGGAGGCGGCGCCGCGCGTGGTGGTGGAGGAGGCGGCGTCGCGCGGTGTGGTGGAGACGGCAACGACCACCGATGCTATGGCCGGCACGCAGAGCACAAGGGGGAAGAAGAAAGGGGAGAAGTGTGTTACCGGTGAGACGGCGGCCGCGGGGGTGGTGGTGGTCGGGGATGAGGTGGGGCCGGTGGTCGGTGAGGAGGAGATGCTGCCGCTTGGGGAGGAGGCGCTGTCTGCGCTCGGGGAGGAGCCGCTCGGGGAGGAGCTGCTCAGGGAGGGCGGCGGTCGGGGAGGAGCCACTCGGCCGCTCGGGGGAGGGCGGCGGTCGGGGAGGACGGCGCTCGGGGAGGAGTTGTTTTCGAATGAACACGCGGGACTTGGTGAATTTTTCACCAAGTCCCGCGCGTGCTTTATATGTGCTGTGGGTTACCACTGACGGGCATCTAGTTTCCGCCCGTCAGTGGAGGGGTGTTTTCACTGACGGGCCCGTGGTGAGTGCCCGTCACTAGTTACCCCTCACCACTGACGGGCATTTTCTAAGGGCCCGTCACTAGTTGCATCATATTGGTTTTTCATTTTTTATAAAATCTAAATATGGTCTAAAAAATATGAAAATTAACATGGGGTCATTATATGACCTCATGAGGCTGTGTTTAAAATTTCAGACAAATTCACAAAAGTTGGACTATACATTGCTTTGTAACTTAACCATCTCTGAGAAAGCTTCATAGCATTTAAAGGGGAAATATGAAGATTGAAGTACACATCGTAAATTCTTCATCATTTGAACTTGAGATTTGGACTACAACTTGATATTACACTATTATAAGCTAATATTTGTTCATGTTTCATCTTGTTATGTAATAATTTGTATTTTCTATTTTTTGAAATACCAATTTGAGGTACTATGTGTAGTACCTTCCCGAAATATTTATCTAAAATGGTCCAAAAATTTTATACATGGAACATACTACATTATATTGGTAATGTCAAAATTAGGCATTTTTCTGAAATCATTTGCTATTTTTTAGGCATTAAATGAATATGTAGCTATTTACTGGATATATTTCAAATTTGAACTACAAGTATCTTAAAGAAGGCCTCTAAATGGAAGAAAAATTCATATATAAGTACCTATGTATCTTTTTAGCTCCTATCCACAATATATATAAAAAATACAAATATTTTCTTGGGAAAATTCAAACCTTTACTTGCATCTTAATGATTTTTCATTTTATATAAACTCTAAATATGGTCTAAAAAATATGAAAATTGGCATGGGGTCATGAGATGACCTCATGAGGCTGTGTTTAAAATATTAGACAGTTTCACAAAAGTTAGACTATACATTGCTTTATAACTCAAGCATCTCCCAAGAAAAGAAATAAAAAATAAAATAAATACTAGAAATTCCAGAAAACTCAAAAAATTATGAAACTTGATCTGCTGTCTAGATCTATTTATTTTACAAATTTTGCAAAAAGAATCACTTTATTTGAACTTATAGATCAAAAGTTATTGACGTTTGGTGATGCAGTGCTTTTGGGCTGAAAATACTAGTGACGGGCCCTTAGATACGCCCGTCAGTGGAGATCGCTTCGCCACTAACGGGCACTTAAATAGAGCCCGTCAGTGGAGATCGCTTCAAAACTAACGTCATCTTGGCACCTTTTTGTTCATCTCCACTGACGGTCCGCGTAGCTGCCCGTCAGTGGAGACTTCCTCTCCGCTGACGGGCACCTAAGTACCGCCCGTCAGTGGAGATGATGCGTCATTTATGGCACCGGGTTTGCGTCTCCACTGACGGGCGACTTAAGGGCCCGTCAGTGGAGGTCTTCCGCTGCGGCCAGTCAGACTCCTCTGCTGACGGGCCTCTAGGTGCCCATCAGTGGTGAGACCCTCCAACGACGGGCAAGAGTGCGCCCGTCAGTGGAGGGGGTTCAGCAAAGGGTCATTCTGCAGTAGTGGTAGCTTCTTAATTAGAAAATCTATATATTCATGAACTTTGCTACCATCCAAATTACTTTCACTTGACCCTTGCACAACTGATTTGCAAGTTCCATACATCTCCATCCATGGTGCTGTCTTTACTAGATGAAGTTGAGGGGAGTGAGCGTTGTACCTTGTGTGCTGGACCGGGGAGGAGATGGCGGCGGCTCGGGCGACGGAGGTGCCGGCTCGGGCGACGGAGACACCGGCTTGGGCCACATTGACGGTGGCCTGGGCGACGGAGGTGGCGGCAGCTCGGCGGCTTGGGGACTTCGTCTGGCGCGTTGGGGAGGCCATCTCGGAGGAGGGGCGGTGGTTGAGGCGTCTGGAGCAGCAGCGGTTAGAGGCGGCGGCGGGTCCTGCAAGAAAGACAGGAGTCAAAAACTTTGTGAAGTTCCAGAGGAGGGAGTAGCCGGTTAACTCAGAGAAACCGACTGAGATAATATACTACAGTTGGTTCGGTCAACAAAACCGACTGAGATAATATTTTATCTCAGTTGGTTCGGTCCACAGAACCGACTGGGACAATATACTATCTCAATCGGTTAAAAATGAGATAATATACTATCTCAGTCGGTTCAGGCAAGGAAACCGACTGAGATAATATACTATCTCAGTCGGTTCGGTAAGAGTGACCGACTGAGATAATGTACTATCTCAGTCGGTTTGGTCGCCTGAAACCGACTGTAATATGTTTACGCAGTCGGCTCTCAAGAGGAACCGACTGAGATAACAATACATGCTGCCTGCACTAAACCCTAAAGTTATTTTTTTAGAATTCTAGTTGATGGCTTTTTAGTCAGATATTTTCTTTGTAGATAAGTTATTTTTGTTGTATTTAAGTTATTTTTTTGTATTTAAGTTATTTTAGTTGTAGTTAAGTTATTTTATTTAGAGGTAAGTTATTTTCTTTGTAGATAAGTTATTTTTTTGTATTTAAGTTATTTTAGTTGTAGTTAAGTTATTTTATTTATAGTTAAGTTATTTTCTTTGTAGATAAGTTATTTTAGTTGCATTTAAGTTATTTTATTTGTATTTAAGTTATTTTATTTAGAGTTAAGTTATTTTATTTGTACATAAGTTATTTTCTTTGTAGATACATTATTTTCTTTGTAGATAAATTATTTTCTTCGTATTTACATTATTTTGTTTGTATTTAAGGTATTTTCATCGTATTAACGTCATAGAACACGTACGATTATTCTAAATCATAGGAAATAGTACCATATATCATTAATATCGGAAGTTATGTTACAAAATAATTCCTTCTTGCTGATCACTTCATTTATAGGGAGCAGGATCATGCTACAATTCATCTTCGACCCTTGTTCCATCATCGGGGGCTGAAAACTCATCGATTTTGTTGTAATCTTCCTCATCCACCACATGTTCAACTCCGACAATACTCCTTTTTGAGGGCATTACTACGTGCCGCTTCTTGTTGGATGGATCGGTAATGTAGAAGACTTGATGAACTAGTTGAGCGAGGATGAAAGGTTCGTTTTTGTACGCGACACGTTCAAGGTTCACGATGTATGGCCTTTGTCATCAGGTATCACTTGTTTCTTATTGACCAAGCGGCAACGAAACAATGAGATTTTAAAATTTTTGCCGTAGTCAAGCTCCCAAATCTCATCTATGTACCCGTAGTACAGTTGTTTCTTGCCATCTGTTTTGAGATCTTCTACACAGACACCGCTATTCTGCACCGTGCTTTTCATATCTTGTTCTTTAGTGTAAAAGGTGTATCCATTGATTCATACCCTTTTCATGTGATGACCGACCATGCTGGGCCTCTAGCTAAATATGACAATGCACCACTTGATGGGAATTCACGGAATCGCTCTTTGAACCATTCATTGAACTCGTAATTGTGATGTTTTATGATTCAGTCATTTGTGCGAGTCCGATTTTGTTGACGTAGGATGTCCTTGTGTTCATTCATATAGGGCGAATGAATAGCCATGTGCTGCAAAATAGTTAAATGGGCTTGAGCATACTCAATCTGAACCGGATCGATCACTTTCCTTCCAATGGTCCCTACACCGAGCAGCCTACCCTCATGGCGGGATCGAGGCACGCCTACTGGTTGAAGATGAGACATGTAATTAACACATAACTCAATGACCTCTTCTGTTGCGTAGCCTTCGATGATACTACCCTCAGGGTGAGATCAATTCCGAACATAGTGCTTCAGAATTCCCATATAGCGTTTGAATGGGTACCTGCTGCGAAGAAACACAGGGCCGCACATCCTTCCTTCATGCAATAGGTGGACTATGAGATGAATCATGACATCAAAGAACGATGGAGGGAAAAACATCTCAAGCTCGCATAGAGTCTTCACCACCCCATCTTGCAGACCATCTAGTTCTTCAAGGCTAATGACATTCTTCCAAAATGTGTTAAAGAAACCACATAGCTTCGTGAGAGTCCGCCGGACATTTGGTGGAAGAATATTCCTAATTGCAACCGGGAGCATCTGTGTCATAAGCACATGGCAATCATATGACTTCATGCCAATTAATTTTAGATCTTCCATGGAAACAAGTCTCTTGATGTTGGTGGAGTAGTCGGATGGAATCTTGCTACCATGCAAGCAATCATATAACTTAGTCTTCTCTGACTTAGAAAGGGTATAACAAGCAGGTGGAAGGAACATCTTTCCATTTGCTGTTTTCTGCGGTCTTAACTCTGGTCGGATTCCAATATCTTCCATGTCTAGCCATGCATTCAGACCATCTTTTGTTTTGTCAGGCATGTTCAATAAGAGACTCATTATGCTATCGTACACATTCTTCTCTACGTGCATCACATTGATGGTGTGACAGACTTCTAGATGCTTCTAGTAAGGGAGGTCCCAGAATATTGACCTCTTCTTCCAGATGAGCTTCTCAACGGGCTTCATTTTTTTTGTTGTACCTCACCTTTTAAATATCCCCTTTCCAAGCACGACTTTCAGGTCTTTAACCTGATCGTGGATCTCGGTGCCGCTAAAAATATGTGGAGCTGAGCCTTTCTCGACGATTCCATCGAATTCGTGTCTCATCCTACGGTAACGGTGATCCCTTGTAAGGAACCTACGATGACGCATGTACACCATTTTCTTAGAGTGTTTTAGCCACCTGCTTGTTGTATCAACAAGGCATTGAACACATGCATTGCTCCCTTTAATAGTTTGCCCCCGTACAGTTACCATTGGTTGGATAATCATTGATGGTAATGAACAACATGCAGCGTAACGTGAAGTTTTCCTTTAGGTGTATGTCCCATACCCTTACGCCTTCATCCCAAAGAAGTTTGAAATCATCCACTAATGGGGCAAAGTACACATCAATGTTGTTACCGGATTGTTTCGGACCTTGGATAAGTATTGCCATCATGATGTACTTCCTTTTTCATACACAACCAAGGTGGAAGGTTATACATGCATAGATTCACGGGTCAAGTGCTGTGTCGGCTACTCATGTTGCCGAATGGGTTCATTCCATCAGTGCTCAACCCGAACCTTACATTACTCGTCTCTTCGCCGAACATAGCATACCTCCTGTCAATATTTCCCCACTATAAAGAATCTGCTGGGTGTCTCAACATTCCGTCATCTGTACGCTCATCTGCATGCCAATGCATCAGTTTGGCCTCCTTCGGATTTGTAAATAAGTGCTTCAAACGGGAAATTATGGGCAAGTACTAGGCAACCTTAATAGGAGACCCTTCCTCACCTCTATGCTTTCCCCGACATTATCACTGTCGATCTTACGCTTATATCGCGAAGCTTTGCACACCGGACATGCCCGCAAATTCACGTACTCTTTACGGTACAGGATACAGTCATTCCTACAAGCATGTATTTTCTCTACCTCCATTCCCAAAGGGCAAAGAACCTTCTTAGCTCTGCATGTAGTTTTCGGCATCTGGTTTCCCTTTGGAAGCATGTCCCCTAACAATGTTAGGAGCTACGAGAAGCTCTTATCGGTCTATCCGCTGCTAGCCTTCAGTTTTAGCAGTTCCAGAACGCCCAACAACTTTGTGAACTTGCAGCCAAGGTACATTGGTTTCTCCAAGTCTTCCAATAAGCAGATAAATTTCCTGTACTCCCGATCATTCTCACAGTTTTCTTCGACATCTCGGATCATCTGATCTAACTCGTTGTCTTCATGCGACGACATGTCATCTTGCGACGCGTCCTCTTGTGACTACGTCATCACGCGTCTGCTCAAGAGGTGTGCTATTGACAGTATTAGCCACGTCGTTACCTTCATCCATGTTTGTCGGACCTTCCTCTACAATCTGATCTTCACCGTGGCTGGTCCAACATGCATATCCCTTCATGAATCCTGTCCTGATCAAATGTGCTTGTATCTGTGCAAGGTTTGTGAAGCTCTTCAAATTTTCACAATGACAGCATGGACAGTTGATCCACGTCTCCCCTGTGTTCAAACTATACTATTCGGCTACTTGTAAGAATGTCGAGACACCTTCGATGTACTCATTGCTAGCATGATTCTTAGCGTATATCCACCGTCGATCCATCTATAACAACATGCAAATTTTATTAAATTGAGCAAGAACTATCAAAATATTATGTGCCACAAAATTCTATGAAAATTACCATAAAATTTGGCAACACCACTCCAACCAACCTATATCAAGTGTACCAAACAATGGACACCTACATTCAAGGCTCAGCTGGCAACTTCGGACATCATTTATGGATGTCGAACAGCATCATCTGAGTCGGTTCCAGCGAAACAACCGTCTCAAAGTTATCTCAGCCAGTTGGGAAAAGGGAATCGGCTATAAAAGTTCACTTACCTTAGCCGGTTTTACTGGTCCAACCGACTGTAATACTATCACAGTCGGTTTTCCACTCTGAACCGGCTGAGGTTAGATATTATCTTAGCCGGTTCATTCTTTTCAGTCGGTTTTTTCGCAGCAACCGACTGAGACTTGAGTTCTTACTATCAGTTTTACTTGCATCGGCTGAGATCTGGGGTCCAGGAAACCCAGTTTTGTAGTAGTGTGAAGGCTTAGTGCGAAATCTGAAATTAGACCTTAGGTCAAGAAAAACCAATTAAAAAAATAAGTTTTTTGTCCATTTATTATACCAGTAATACAATTTTCTTTCGGAACTACATCATGCTAAAAACAGAACTCCTAACTACTGATATGTCCCTCCTCCTAGCATTCCTTGATACAAATACTCAATTAGATTTTTACGAAAAAGTCTTCTCCAAAACACTCCAATCCACTAAGTCATCATTCTAAAACAACATTTTGATTGATGTGAGATGCTGACCATGCGATGGAGGCGCATGTGGCTATGATTGCTGTGCTCGGCTCCCAAGCGGCGAAGGCGCAACACTAGTATTTGGCAGTGTCCGATCTCCAGCTCCAATCAATGCATAGGGAACGAAAGAAGAACACAAGTGACAATTGAGAAGAAAACACCCAGTAAATCGATGAGAGTGAAGGGTATCAATTCATTGCCACAGACTGATTTCTCAAATCGCTAGGAAATAAGCTATGAGGAGGACAATCGGTGTGAGTGTTTTTTTTTCTTTTTGACATAACAATCGGTGTGATTTAATTTCACATGGACTTCTAGGGTTGTGTCTCGTGGCTGGAAAAAGGAACTTGATGATCATGCTATACTACAAATTCGGCTTAACCAGCTTGTACAAACATTTCTAATCGTGCATGTTTGTTGTGATTACTTTTTTGAAAGTGATTACTAATTAGTGATAACTTAGTTGTTTTCAACTAAGATTAAGCATAATTAGTGGTAATTAGTTATTGTCGTTTAACTATAATTAGAGTTGTGGATAATTCAAGACATTAAAGACTAATATTTATGAAAAATGTTAAGCTATACATAATTATGCATATTATTCAAACAATTAAACTATATCTTCAACCATCCTAGATCAATATAGGCAACCACACACTCGTAACATCATGTACACCTTGTCAACCAACCTACTTGAATCATCTCATCTAGGATCAAATTCTCAAAAAAAGAAAAGAAAATCTCATCTAGGACCGATCTGGGACCATGCCATCCAAGTTAATCATCCCATCCAGATTCAACCTCATCCAAACAAACCAAAACACAGCTTGTCCACCTGATCTAGCATTATAATCTACGCAATCTGTAAATTCCTGCATTGCCAGTATAAAGTATATATAATTATATATTGTAGCAATTAAAACAGATCGACACCAACAATTCTCTCTTTGTAGAAGAGTTTCTGCTATAATTTAACAAAATTGTCACTTCTTCTCACTCCTACCTGTAGGATGAGCACTACTTGTAATGGGAAGTAATAGTAAAGCATATAGGAAGTAACTATAGAGTACTGATGTGCTCTTTAGTTTTATGGAGCACCTACATCTTATTTTATTTACAAATAAGTTTATAATTTTTGTTATAACTGCAGTAATAATTTTAATTATTTTCATGTAATTCAAGAAATCAGGAAAACACAATAAAAGTAAAGCTACAATCTAGATTTTATCACATTGTCACCTAAAGGATATGAATATACCGGCAATTATGCTAATAAGTATCAACATAAGTTTGATTATTATTTGTTTGTGAGTTTACATAGAGTACAAAACTTGCCATCCTTAGGATGCTAAATTTGCCATCTACAGTTTAACAATACCACTATTTTGGTGAATTTTAGGATAAGTTCAAAAATTACCACGAATTGTAGCCTATGTACGATCTTTGTCTTAACAAATTGCAAATCTAAAATTTGAAAGTTATCATCTTGATTATGAATTATAAGCATGTGAGATTAGTTTCAACAAATTGTTAACCTAAACATTCTAAAGTACCCTTATTTACACACTTAAGTTACCATCTCTAGTTTTAACAAAGTATTAACTTGAGTTCAAGATTTACACAAGTTGCACCACTTTGAACAAATTACCATCCTAAAGTTAGCAACCATCTGTTTGTCAATTTGAAAAAAAGTGTTCAAAAAAGTGTGAGAAAAAAACATAGGTACCATGAAAGAGATCAAATTTACAATATGAGAGAGTAAATCATGTGTTTTGATTAGGAGAAGGTAATTCTACCCAAATTACAGAGCAGCTAGTTCTCTTTGTCACTTGACTTGTCTAAACAACCAATGAAATAAACTTATGTGCGTATCTCCCTATCATGGGATGATGCCTACTATGTCTTATAAATGAACTCAAGCACTGTAACACCCAAATGTATCGATTAGGGTTTTGTCCTGCATTCATGCATACATGGCATCTTCATCACCACACCCTGCGAACCTTAGTTGTATATTAAACTTTATTTTATAGAATATGTTAATATCTCATCCTCGGTGGGAAATTGTTGCAAACACCAATCAATTTATTTGAAGTATTTCAAATAACAATGTCAAAACACCAATCAACTTATTCGAGGAACTCAAAATAACAAAGTCATTAATAAGGGTAGAGGAAGTCATCAAACACTCCGGTGAATCCCTAAACCTAAAATCCTAAAGAAGCTGGAATTAGGGTTTCGTCGATAGAGCCATTTCTAGCTGGAATTAGGGTTTCGTCGATAGAGCCTTCTAGTGGATGCAAACTCCCCAAACCTCACAAATAGTTCCAAAAGTGCAAACCTTAGTCCCAGGTAAAATTCCAGAATTTTTGAATATATCTAAGGCCTAGTCGCAGTGTAAACCCTAATTCGGACCCTGATTCAAATTTGAACCAGACACCCCTCCAAACCAACTCCAACTTTATTCAAACCTTCCCAATAGCTCCCAGATAATATATCAGGGCCCCTGTAAAAATTTCAAATCATTTGGAGCAAAAATTGTACATAAAATGACGTGGGGAATGATCAGGGATAAAAGAAAAAGAAAAAGGAATTAGAAAACCCTAACAGACCCAGGCCGAGGCCTAATGGGCCGCCTCGGCCGGCCCACCTTCCCCCGCGCACGCGCCTCTCCCCTTCCTCTAGCTGACAGCCCGGCCCCGCTGTCAGTCTCTCCCCCTCTCCCTGCCGCGCCCCGGGCCCGCGTGTCAGGGTCATCCCCTCCACGTCGCCGCCGCCCGCTGGCCGAGCTGGGCGGTGTCCGACCGGCGGTCCGAAGCTCGCCGCCCTATTTAAGCCACCGCTCCGACAGCTCCTCGCCTCCTCCTCCTTCTTCCCAGAAACCCTAGCGCCCTCTCCCCTAATCTCCCCGAGCCCTAGTCTCTTTTTCCCCTCCGGCCGCCAAGCTCCGGTGAGCAATTCACCGCAGCCCAGCGAGTCTCCGACCTCCCCGACGAGCTACCGAGCTTCCTCAGCTTCTCCCCCACCTACCTACCTCCTCTCCGCCCCGGATCCGTGCCGGAATCGCCCTCTTCGTCGCCTTCGTCTTCAACTCCGGCCGAAGCTTTCGACGAGCTTCCGAGCAGGCTTCGGTCCTCCCCAGCTCCCATTTTCTCCCCCCTAGCTCCCTTCCAACTCCCTTAACCCTCTCCGCTACTTTTCTGCACAGATCCGAGCCCCGACGCTTCTCCCCGCCGGTTACCGAAGCACTTCACCGCCGGTCACTGCCGCCAGCACGCCTCCGACCTCGTCAGCCCTCCCCGACCACCGAGGCAAGCTCAGGGTGAGCCTCCGGACCTTCCGCCACCTCCCTCGAGTAGATCCGAGTCCCCAGGCGCTCTGGAGCTTAGCTCCGGCGAGTCTCCGGTGAGCACCGCCGTCAGAGCTTCGTCTCCGGCCGATCCCGAGAAGAGAGAGAGAGAGGGTGGGTGCGGGGTGGACGCGTGGAGCGCTCGGGTTGGTCCCCCGACCACCCGAGTCGCTGACCGAAGGGACCCACGCCCCGCTGACGTGGATTTAGGGGTGGAATCCCCGGGTAGTCTCTCGGGTACGGCTCGACTCCTTCGAGACAGCGGGTCTTCTAGGGCTTCACCTCCTGAGATCCTATGCTGCTTGTGCTACGACTGGATTGACCTGTTGGATCCTCCCTCCCCTATGGGATTGCTGATCCTTATATAGGGGGTTCCCAGGGTCGTACTGGACGTGGACTTACGCCCGAGTAGGACTCTGGTCTCCTTAAACGTCAGGATTGACTTCCTAGTTTAAGGGGAGCCTTCCCTTCTTGAAAGGGGTTACCTTGTCGTCCAGGGATCCTTACCGGGTACGCTGTACCTTCCTAAAGTCCTGGGAACCATACACGGATACCCCTAATTCACGGGATACCGTACTATTCATCATCAAATGGGTTCTTAAAGTTCGCCGTGGAAGATATGGAGCAAGGGGGTGGCAAGGAGATATGTTGTCCGTGTCGTGAATGCAAAAACATGCATATGTTCACACCCCGTTCTGGCTCTGTGAAGGCGCACTTGCTCCGACGGGGTTTCATGGATGGTTATACACAGTGGACAAGTCACGGTGAGGAGGATGAGGATGTTGCCGACATCAAAGGGGCGACAGATGAAGAAGCAAGAAATGAAGACCCGGAAGATGAAGGGATGGAGCACCAAGAGGCGCCCGGACATGACGAAGAGGTCGGACATGATGAAGAGGTCGGACATGATGACGATGCCGGACATGATAAAGATGCCGAAGCGGCAGACACCCAGGACACGTTGGCTGCAATGGTGCAGGACCGTCATGTTCAAGAGTTGATCATGAAAAAGACGACTAACGAAAGAGCTGCTCTTAGAGAGACTGCCAAGTTTGCGAAACTGGAGAAAGACTCAAAAACTCCATTGTATGATGGTTGTGATCCCCAGCACACCTGCCTCAACGTCACACTCAAACTTCTAGATATCAAGGCAAAATACAAAAGCACGGACGCAAGTCTTGATGCGACATTGGAGTTTCTACATAAAGTTTTTCCCGAGGGGAACGTGTTGCCTAGTAGTATCGATGAGGCCAAGAAGGTCGTGTGCCCTCTTGATTTACCGCACATCAGATACCACGCGTGCGTCAATGACTGCATCGTTATCGGACGAGCACAAGGACCTAATAGAGTGTCCAGAGTGCGAGGAACCCCGATACAAGCGGGGAAAGAAAAATCCTCAGAAGGTTGTATGGTACTTTTCGCTCATTCCCCGTTTGCAGCGTCTATACGCAAATAAGAAGGAAGCAAAACTCATGCGTTGGCGCAAAGATAGGAAGATGGCGGGTAAAGATGATGGCATGCTGAGACACCCTGCAGATGGTTGCCAGTGGAAAGCACTCGACTGTGAATACCCCGAATTCGGAGGAGAAGCAAGAAATATCAAGTTGGTGTGAGTACGGACAGACTTAATCCTTTTGGCAACCAGAGTAGCACACACAGCACCCGGCCCATGTTTGTATGGTTCTACAACCTCCCCCCTTGGCGCTGCATGAAGCGGAAGTATGTACACATGGTTATGCTAATTCAAGGGCCGACACAACCGGGGAACGATATTAACCTGTATCTCCAGCTATTGAAGGAGGAGCTAGA
>JAGXJF010001750.1:0-12430 GCA_019208055.1 Stipa capillata
TCAATATTCATTGATTTCTGGAATGCTAACTGCGTGCAGTAAGGCTTAAGGCATGAACTAAGGAATAAGGATATTAAGTGTCTTGTTTAGGGAATGGCACTCTACACACAATATTCTGATGCGCATGGTAGTCATTTCCCTATCCTCTAATATTGTCTACAGATAAATACATATATACTTGCCGTATCCCCATACAGTTGTTTCCGTAAAATGTCTTATTGCTGTATCCATATCCCCATATCGCCGTATCCGTATTCCCGTACCGTGCAACATAGCTAAAAGCGAAATAGTCATGGGTTTTCTTTCCAATTTCGTAATTTATCCAAGTCTTAAAAAGTAAAAAGATTGCCCATTTGAGAAGCTGTTAACTCTTTTTTTTTCTCTCGTCGTTGATACAGTTATGTTTGAACTCGTATATACAAATGGCATCTGCTGTATACTTTTCTGTTCAAGTGTCTTTGAATCACTGGAAGCTTTGCATCACCTCTGTTTTGCGAATGTGCCTTAAGGAAATAAAGATATGTTTGGTTGGTGTCCATATGCATTGGATAATTCCCTGGGGCATTCCTTAGGCAAGCCCCAATGTTGGATTCCTGCATGAGATCAATGCAACCATTTACTTCCAAAATATTTTGTCAGGAAAAGGCAATACATAGAGAGAAATGTTGTTTAGTTGCTAGCAATTGTCAGAAATAAATATGATTGTAAAGAAAAACTGTGGCATATGCGATATGACGTATGGACCATGCAATACCTCCTCCAGCCTTGCACACTTGCTTAACATTGTTTTCTTTTTTGCTTGCCTTAAGCATTTATTATTTAATGAAATCAATGAGAGATTATATTTTATCTGCAAAGTCACCAAACAGCCCCAATGGAATCGAGGGATTTGGTTTTTGAAGGAACCAAACACAGCCCACATTCTAATTGAGGAAAAACACACCGAAGTCCAACCAGCTGCTTTTTTGAAGGAACCAAATACAGCCCCATTGTATCTAAGCATGAGTCATGACCTCCTTGCCACTGTGGGTCTTTAACAAGGCCTAGCATTTCTCTGTGTATGGGGAATTATAGAGTTGATATTTGTTTAGTTGTTTTGGTATGTTTGAAATGTTTAAAAATTAAAGTGGAACATGATATCATTGATGCTAAAAAGATTTAAGTAATTTATTTCTCCCTCTGTTCCTTAACATAGGGTCTTTGTTGCCTTCTCATGTTCTCTAGAGACTTCAACCATTGACTGTTACCATAATATGTTCGTAAAAGCTGCAGAGCACAAGTCATAGCATTCTAGATATAAAACTTCTTTTCTTTCTATCTTTCTCAGTTCTTGCTAGATAATGCCTGTTATCCAATTCATTTTATTTTGTTATTTTAGCCCTTTCTTCAGTTTTACAATGGCCGCCAGTAGTACTCCCGCTGGGTCCCCGACCCGAGCAGTAGAGCCTGTTGAGGACAGCACGGCCCCCCTCGGCGTGGCCGCACCGATTGATGCACCGGCGCTGGAGGCACCCACGCAAGATCCCTCCGAGGCGGCCAAGGAATCCGCCCTCGAGCTGGCCGAGGATCAACCTCTTTTACCTGCCGTAACAGCTGATCAAGACCATGCTTCCTCGGAGTCCAGCTCTGGCTCCGCCTCCGGGTCAAGTTCTGAAGGGGACGAGGCGCGTGAGGAGGAGGTACCGACTCCAGCCCCGACCAGGTCTCTGAATAGGAGGAAAGGCAACCAGTTGCCGGACAAGACGTACGTCATCACCCGTGTCGACGACGTCAAAGACATCCCGGCGAGTCCACATAAGGCCGCTAAGACCTTTAGCAACGCCTGCGGGTGCTTAGTGCGCGAACAAGTGAAGATTACCTGCAAAGAGTTCGGCCAGTTGACGCAGTCCACGAAAGATACTCTCTTGAGGAAACTGTGGGACAAGTACCAGATACCTGCAGCCGACAAGGAAAGAGTCGAAGCGCAAGCCCTCAAAATCATGGCTAGGGCTCTGAAGACCTGGCGATACGACGCACAGAAAGTCGTAGACGAGGATTGGGACAACAAGATCAGTAAAAGATGGTCGAAGATACAGAAGGAAGACTGGGACGAATTCGTTGCTCAAATAAGGAGCCCAGAATTCCAGGAGAAGAGCCGGTGGGGGAAAGAGCTTCGCAGGAAGAACACCTTAGACCACAAGCTCGGCAGCCGTGGATATCTGGGGAAGAGACCGAAGTGGGCCAAAGAGGACGAGAAATTAGCCGCGGCTGGGAAAGCACCTCCTTTCGCGCATCTCAGGGAGCCGCGCGCTAGGGAGTACATGAGGGCACACACAAGGTCTGACCCTGTGACGGGGTCACCAATTTACGAGTCCGAGGAACTGCAGGTGGTGGCCGACCGGCTGGTAACGACTCAACCAAGTCTCTTTTCGTACTTCCTTACGTTGCATCCAAATACGCTGTCTTCTCATCACGTAATTTAACTTGCAGGCCGAACTGAGCCAGCAGCCTGGAAGCTCGCAGGACTCCGTCACGAGCTTCCCAAGATGGAACGACGATCTGGCGAAGGCCCGACAGAAGCCGGAGCATCGGGGCCGTGTAGTAGGCGTCGGGGATGGCGTTAAATGGGATAAGGTATTTCCCCGAAACCCCGAGGGGAGCCGCCGCCCCCGGAGAGACAGCCAGGAGTTCATGGACAATCTGCGGGAGCAAATGCGCGAGATTGCCGAGCAGACGTGGCTACGTATGCAGGTGGCCGCAGCGCAAGGCCAGCAGAGCGTGCCTCCCGCTAACCAGCCTCTAGGATGGAGCAGCTGCGCATCCACCTCGGACGGCGGCCCCTACTCGGTGAATCCCGTCGACGGCATCACCGTAAGTCTCGTCCGCTAAACGTGTCGTTATAGTACGAGCTGTTCTCATTTTCCTGACTCCAGTGCGGACGGCACGTCTATCCTCTGTTTCGCAGGAAGCCACCAGATGCACACTCACGGTGCAGATTCCTGGCATGAAGGTTCCGGTGGCGCACGGCCAGGTTTTCCCAACGGCGGAGGGGGCAGTCCTGCACTGTGTTCCTATGCGGGAGCACCACGCGAAGGTCCAGGTCGACCTCGTCCTCAATGACTACAGCGAGGTGTTAGTCCCTGTCCCCCCCGAAGAGGAGCTGACGAAGCTAGGGCAGTGCAGAAACTGCTTCATCCAGTGGCCGAAGAGCCAGATCACTATAACCGCGGCGGCCTCTCCTCGGACGGGCCCCTCGTCCAACAACCCCTCTCCATCAATCGGACGATCTCCGTTGGGGCTCAGCCAATCACCCCCCTCCTTTAAAGACCTGGAGGACCATCTTGTCGGGGACCAGCACATGTCACCGATTTTGCGGTCCCCGCCCTCCGAGGTTCAAGGCGACCCCCTGGATCAACCGAGGGGGAAGATTTTCTCTCCCGCCACGCTAGCTGGGACGCTGGAAGCAGCGTTGGCGGCAGGCATGAGCCCGGAGCCGGTACACCAGAGGAAGAAAAGCAAAAAGAGACGGGCCGGCACCGGCGAGAAGGAAAGAAAGGAGCAGAGGCAGAAAACCTTATCCTTCTCAACATCGTCAGTAGAATTATCTACACGGAGCAAGGGCCTCTGGCGATATCATTACGAACCAGGTCAGGACTTGCTCCCACAGGATGAGCTGGACAATCTGTCGGAGGACATGAAGACGCTGCATGAAGATTACCTGAAGATGTCCAGAGATCCTGGTACATTCTACCAATATTGGAAGGTGAAGGTGCCAAAGGAATACAATTTTTTCATGCAACATGACCAAGACACCTTCGACATCAACTTTGAAGACCTATTCAACATGTACAACCTCTATAGGCTCGACACCACCATGATCAGGCTATGGGCTCTGTACCAAGCCCAAGAGTGCAGACGTCTTCGGGACTCCCATATTGGCATAGTCGATCCGATATGCATGAACGAAGGCTATGCCGGGACCCCAGAGGGTCAAGGATTTCTTCAAGAATACCTGTCGAATGCATTCGTGGTTCATAAGGACAAGGACTGCATACTAGCCCCCTATAACCCTCCGTAAGTACTAAACTTAGCACCGTGGAGTTTATTTTTGTTTTTTACGTACGTATCTTCGCCTGCTTACGTTCAGTTGTTCACATTTACGCAGCGACCACTGGGTCCTAATTGCGATCGTTCCAAGCTGGGCCAAGGCTTTTTACTTTGACTCCTCGCCGAACAAGACAGCGGACTTCACAAATATAACTAAGATTCTGGATGCAGCCTTTTTCAGAGCCAAGTTCTCGGGCCATCAAAAAATACCTGTGAAAGCGAAAAAATTGGTACACCATTACAAGTTCCCTTGCAGAGTTCAGCCGGAAGGTTCCGTGACATGTGGGTACTACACCTGTGCCCATATGGACCTATTTGTCCGGTACAAGAACAAGCATTGGAAAGATATGAAAGAACTGAAGGCTTGGAGCGAGCTGGGAAGTCATATGTACGACTGGCGACAGGACTTTGCTCGGATCCAAAAAGTCTTCGCCAGACTCATCAACCTTGAAGTCATCAATCCGATGGGTGAATTCTACGCCGGCCCCCAATTTCCGAAGCCAAACTTAAGCGGGAATCAATAGAATCGTTGTTTTTGTAATTCAATAAACAATTGTTTCATACTTGTGATCGTCGTTCGAGTGTACATACTATATATGTGATTATAAATGTTATGTGATTAAGACATTTGACTCTGTGAATGAATACTTCGTATAGTCTGTGATTAGGAATAATGTAATACTATAGTCTATTATTATGAATAATCTAAGTGTGATTATGAGCTAACACAAATCAATTTCGGTTAGCAGGAATACATACCGCTACTGACGGGCAATTACTGACAGCCCGTCAGTGAAGGTGTACCTCTACTGACGGGCTTTTATTACGCGCCCGTCAGTACTGATATAGTTAGGTGCCCGTCGACATATCTCTACTGACGGGCACTTACGGACAGCCCGTCAGTGAAGGTGTACCTCTACTGACGGGCTTTTATTACGCGACCGTCAGTACTGATACAATCAGGTGCCTGTCGGCTAGCAGGAATACATATCTCCTCTGACGGTCCCCGTGCGTCCGTCAGTAGAAATAAACAGTACTGACGGACCCTATGCCCGTCAGTGGCGTGACCCCCTCCACTGACATTTCCAGGGTGACGGGCCCCCTGTCCGTCAGTAGAGGGGGTTTGGCGACCGTCAGTAGTGACCTGTTCTGCAGTAGTGCTTGTTCCATAACAGTTTTAGCAAGAGTTCTATAGCTAGGTTTTATGTTCTCTAATTCTTCACTCATGAGGTCATCATCACTATCATCATAGTTGGGAGATTTTGAAGTTACCTTGGACCCTTTAGCCATGAGGCATGTGGGAGACTCGTTGTCGCTTGGCATGTCGAAGAGTGACCGTGCCCTTGTCGGTGCAGACCATGCGAGTCCCGCCATCCCTGTTTCGAAGTCCGAGGTAGAAGCTTCGGAGCTTGAGGAGTCACTTGCGTTTGAATCCCACTCCTTGCCAAGATAGGCTTTAGCCTTGTACTTGTTCTTCTTGTAGTGTTTGGCCTTGGAGTGATGCTCCTTCTTGTGAGACATCTCCTTCTTCTCATCCTTATCTCCCTTGTGACCTTTCTCTTTTCTTTTGTCCTTCTTGTGAAGAGGACAGTTGGCGATGAAGTGACCGGTCTCCCCACACTTATAGCACTTTCTCTTCTTGGGGTATCTTGAGGAGGAGCCTTCTTTTCTTCTCAATTCGTACTTCTTGAATCTTCCACCTTTTTGAAACCTGTTGAACCTTCGGACCAAAAGAGCAAGGTCCTTCCCAAAAAAGTCTCTTATATCTGCTTCATCACTTGATTCTTCAGATTCTTCTTCAGATGAGGAATCTGTCTTCTTGGCCTTCAAGGCAATGGCTCTTCGAGACCCTGATCTTGTAGAGTGCAGCTCTTTCTTTTCTTCAATGATCATCTCATGAGCATTGAGTCTTCCAAGAGCTTGAGAGGGAGTCAAAGACTTGAAATCTGCTCTTTCTTGAATGAGTGTGCACAAGGTGTCATACTTTTCATCAAGAGACATGAGGAGCTTCTTGACGATGACCGTGTCGGTGATGTCTGTTGCACCAAGTCCTCGAAGCTCATTTGTGATGGTTGTGAGTCTTGAGTATATGCTTCGGACTGACTCTTGATCTGAACCTCTGAACCTGTTGAATTAGCTTTGAAGAACATCAGTTCTGGAATCCTTGACTGACTCTGTGCCTTCATACACTTCTTCAAGCGTGTCCCAGATCTTCTTCGCGCTTCTAAGAGTGCTGATTCTTCCAAACTCATCATCATTCAGCACACCGAAGAGTATGTCACAGGCTTAAGCATTCAGTTGCTTATTCTTCTTATCAGCATCAGTGAGTTGTGCTTCATTGATGACATCAAATCCATGCTCAATGATTCTCCAGATTTCGAAGTCGATTGCTTCAAGATGCATCCTCATCTTGTGCTTCCATCCTGCATAGTTAGTCCCATCGAAGATAGGTCTATGTGAAGAACTTCTATAGTTCTCGGAAGTCGATATACCTTTCTCCTTGGTGGTTAAACAAAATCAATAGCAAGAGGAGACCTTGCTCTGATACCAATTAAAGATCGAGGTTTATCGACTAGAGGGGGGGGTGACTAGGAGATTATCAAATTTTAACAAATTTGTTGCTTAGCATGCAATAGGTGAAGCAGTTTATAGATGAAGCAGCAGAAAACAAACAGGATTCAACTCTAATGAAGAACAACACAAAGTAAAGAGTAAGAATCGAAGACAAGAGGATTTAACCCGAAGTTCAAGTTGTTGGCAACAACTCTACGTCTTCGTTTAGAGAGGCTGAGCACTTAGCTCCGAAGACACACAGTCTTCACCTTTTTCTCCTTGAGCTTGTGTCCACTTAGGATCTGCTCAACACTCTTGGTGGATCTGGAGGTGATCCCCGGACATTCACAAACTTTGGAGGCGATTCCACAAGTTGGAGCTCTTCCAAGACGCCTAGCCGGCTAGGAGATGCCAAATCTCCAAGAGTAACAGATCAGATCTGCTAGGCTCGAAGAAGCTCTTGCTTGAATGCTCAATCCAAGTCTCAAATCTCTTGAAGGCTTTCCTCTCTCAAAGGGGATCTCAAGGAGCCAAAGAGGAAAGGGAACACACAATGGAGAGAATGTGTTTTTGCGCTAAGTGTCCTACTGAGCCCACAGGAGGTCGGGGGCTATTTATAGCCTTTCTACAGAAAAGAGTCGTTGGGCACAAAGATTCTCTTCCGGTGCAACCGGAAGACAAACCCGGTAGCACCGGGATTCAAACCAACGGTCAGATCTAAAGAACATCAGATGCATAGCGAAATGCTTCACCACGAAGGCGGTTGGTCCGGAGTAAACGCGGTCACACCGTGATTGAAGAATGTGCTCATCAGAGCAACTTCCAGAAGCAATTTCCGGTAGTGCTGACTTTGAGGGCGATTATGCCGGGTATGAAGAAATGGCACATTCTTCTTCACAGAGAAGAAAAACGGCCCAACCGGAAACATAACCCGGTACATCCGCTTCAACGGAAGACATAAGTCCAGAAGGGGTCCTCGGTGCAGCCGGAAGACAAAACCGGTGCAACCGCAGACACATGAAGAATGGGACTTAGTCTGAGACAAACTTGGCCCTAAGTCCAGAAGAGATTCCCGGTGCAACCAGAAGACAAAACCGGTGCAACCGTAGACAACTCAGAAAGCGACTTAGACTAGGGCATCAAATGACCTAAGTCCAGAGAGGATTCTCGGTGCAGCCGGATACGAAACCGGTGCAGCCGAAGACAAACGAACAGGACTTGGTCTTGGGTATCAGAAGCATATTCTGGTAGCACCGGTCTTCCAAACCGGTCATACTGATTTCCGGAATATGAAACTAGGGCAAACCCTAAGCGGCAGGGTTCCCTAACTCTCCAACACAGAGGCCATTCTCGGCAGCACCGGATTCAAGACCGGTCATGCCGCAATTGAAGCTCTTCAAGGTTGAGACTACTAAGTCCTCAAACCCTGCAACAGAGGCCAATCCCGGTACAGCCGATTCTTCAAACCGGTACAACCGAGAGTCACTGTCTGTGTTTCAGAAAGAGATTTCAAAAGGATTTCTTTGAGATTTAGGCTGAGCACTTAAGAAGATCCTTCCTAAAGCATAACTATCTGACCCCTCTTAATAGCGGCTTGTCCTATAGACTCAAATGATCTATGATCATATAAACACTAGAAAATCTCCACTAATCTTCTAGATCCAAGCCTTTCTTCAACATCAATTTTTAGGGGTCGTCATTCACTGGTTAAACCAATCACTTGGGGACTAATCACCTGTGTACACTTAGTAAACCATTAGTCCCTTAATCATTTGTCATTAATCATCAAAATCCATTAGGGGCACTAGATACACTTTCAACCTTTTAATTGGACTAACAAATAATGGAACCCTAAATGGTGAGCTGTGAGAGCCGGGGTACCAATGCCTACAGATGGATCGGCTAGGTGAACCTAGACCGATACCGGTTTCGTAGGGCTTTACCCGTCACCTGCGGCGGGAATGATTGTGATAGAGGTGGGAAGTCACGGTTGTGCAACCCTGAACTTACACCCTATCAATTCGTTTTCCGCGTTGGGCAAGTTCGGATAGTTCAGCCCAACTACACACTTGGCTATACCCTGATCGGGTTAGTCAGAGCTTGAGACCAAGCCCTGTTGGGTTGGCTCAAACCATTGGTTGAAACCTGTTTGGTTCAACTAGAAATTGAAATCAAATTATCTGTTTGACATTGATGAAATGATTAGCTTTGGAATTCTGTCTGAATTTCACTTGCTCATGGATTTGGTTCAATAGAATTCTGCTTGAATTGCTATATGTTCAAATCTGAAATTTAATTCTTGCTTGGATTGCTGTATGCAAATCTGAAATCTAACTTGGACATGATGGTACATATGGATATTGGCTTATCAATTATGTTCATGTCAACTTACTCGTTTATGTCAATGTGCAATGCTAGTCTTTCTTCCATGTCATATGCTATGCTGAAATTGAATTGGGATGAGTCTATAAATGTGACTTGCAAGTACAAAAGTACTTACGGAATTCGATTCCGAACTTGTTGCAGGTAATCCTAGCATTGGTGAGTACTACGATGCTGAAAATGTCGATACAGATGCTTAGGTTCTAGTTTATCCTTCACGGTCGAACGTTGTGGGTTTTGAATCTTCATATGGGGATGGTGGGTGTCAGGGCCCCGGAATAACATATGGCTAAAGGAACGGATTGTCGCCAAAGACTGAGCAATCACCCATTCAGTGATACGGTACCTGCGCCGTGTGCACCGAAATGGCGTGATTCGACACCTGACCAACGCACCATACGATCACCAGAGCCGTATGCCTTCACCATTGGTCAAGTCAGCCAGAAGCGATCAAACTTCCGAAAGCCACATGTAATTCACGAAGTCCTGTGAAGAATTAAAGTCACTCTCAAATCCACTAAACACGACAAAGTAGGATGAGCCCGGCGATGATACCCTCACCCTAACCTGGCCCGTAGGTCAGTGGGTCACCCGAAGGCCCGATACCATCACCCACACCCTGCCTGACCGGCACTGCATCTCAGTCAGCGGGTCACTCAACCATAACTTGTCACACTTAGTGAATAGAAGACTGACCATAACTCTTTACGACTAACCCATACACTTCAATTCATACACGCATGGTGTATGGGTAGCTACATTAAACAACTTAGGTACCACAACAAAACTCTACAGAGCAGAGTTATATAGATATAATTACGTCCCATACACAGGGCAGTATTAATCTTACCACGTGACCTGAAGGTCAATAAACATCAAATAGCCACAAGGGCAGCAGCGGAAAACATAAAAAGGAAGACACCCGAGGAACCCATCTCAACATAGCCCACAACATTTCCCAAGGAGTCGAAGCCGAAAGAGGTAAACCGAAGCAGCGACACGTCGAACCGATGCTCCAAGTACCTGCCTAGGATAAACCTAGGTGAGTACAACCACCGTACTCGCAAGACATTGCTCATCAACTAATTAAAACATGATGTTAACCCCGTTTGACCTACCAGGTTCAGGTTGCATACAAAGGGATAAAATGGACATAAGTTACCCCATTTTAGTTTTCAGTTTACAATAGACCAAAGTATAACAGTGAGGTAGTATCTAAGTATAGATGGCAGCGAGGTACAAAGTAACAATAATGCATAAGTAACAATAACACCTTAAATAAAAGCTAGCAATCTAGAGTTCACATGAATCGAGGTACAGGTATCACAATCTGAATATCGTCATTTCCAATTTCTTCGGGGTAGCCCACACCCCAATTAAACCAGTGATCCATCACAACCACAAAATTCAATCAAATATCTCGGACCGTTACCGGCAATACATCCACCATGGAAAGTATCGAGTGCTCTTCACTCGGAGGTAGCTAGACTCCAAGTGACCGAGACTTGCCATCAGATAGACCATAGCGGTGATTCCGGTAACGTCCACACAGGGATAAGGGAAAGAACATGATGAAGTCACCTCAAGTTGGTATATCGGCAAACTCTTCTTACACCTGGCCGCATTCAACCGTCAGATAAATACCAACCTTATTCATCGTGCACACCCTCGGCTCTCAGGTCCACGCGGTGATAAAGGAGTGCTACGATGGAGTCAAGTTGGTATATCGGCAAACTCTACTTACACCTGGCCGCATTCAACCGTCAGATAAATACCAACCTCACCCATCGAGCACACCCTCGGTTCTCACATCTCACTTTAAGAGGTTCAAGTTGATAGGGGCAATCAGGTTAAATCTCAGCCGTAGCTGGTCATAACATTACACCACATCCTAACAAACTAGTTCCATGAATATCGACCATCACAGTCAAGCAACCATTTACCACACAAGCACCAAACCAATTTACTTAATTAATCCAGACAAAGATTAACACGCAATGTAATGATTAATCAACAAGCAATGGAGCTTGCCTTGTTGCTCGAGGAAGTACGGGGGAGCATGTGGGAGAACTCCAGAATACTTGAAACACCGGTAAGAAGCAAGCGACCTCTAAAAAGGGAAAAAGCAACCCTAAGAACTAATTCGAAAAGGACGAAGATGCATGAATGCCAGTGATATGGATGCAACTATGGTGGATTTAAAATAAAGTATACAAGTACATAAGCAGGTTTGTGTTCATTCCAGATGTTGGTTTAGTTTTAGTTGCGGTATAACTTTAATCAGGGATAAACCTAGAATATGGAGGCATGCATGGGATACGATATGCAACGAAGGAGAAAGGTCTTAACTCTATAATTAGGGTTAGGGCTCAGTTGATCGATTTGTTGTCGTGGGTGAGAACATGGGGTCGCGATTGTTTTCTGACTGTTAGGCGAATTGTGATACTAGCATTTTAGGTTTGGCTGTTAAGCTAGATTCTCTAGTACTCATGTTTTTAGAGGTCGTTTACCTTTTCTACGAGTTCTACAAGTTTAATCACATTTAGCATTTCCTGTCTTCTTCTCAGTAAAGAACAAGGTATTACATATCGTATTTCCAATATTATCTCATCATCTAAAAACAACAAGTGGGTTCATCTGGTCATCTTTACAGATTTCAGATTTCCTAGTCAATCAAATGTTCGTTGTATGATCCCACAGGTCATAGAGCTAGTTGCTCTTTTCTTTTTCATTTAAACTTGTAAGCATATGGTGTATGAGACTATCGTTAACACTACCAAACCTAACTAATACTATACCCGCATCAATCAACGAATTCATTCCAATGACATTTAGGTTGACGTAGTAATAACCTACATGAGACGAATATGGTAATTTAAACATGCAATTAGCCCATTATACTAGCAAGTGGGACCTACGTGTCATGCTCTCTGAACCATATGTTCAAATTTTAACTGAGTTTCGTACATGTGGTATCCAAGGACTAGGGGCACACCTTCTTCACCAGATTTTAGTTTTAGCTTTGGTTTTTCCTAACACCAATACCTTACATGGATTGAGTGAGCATCATAGGTATCATGACTATTGCTAAGTTGGATCTTAAGCACGTGTACATGCAAAGGATGGTACCAATATATTATGCACATTATTGAACTAATGTACCCTAACCTGTACACAGATTAGCTACCTAAGGTGATAGAACATGGATAAACAGGGGGTTAGCCTCTATCCCGTTTATTCTTGAGCTAATGCACCTACATTCGAATATGTATGGATAAAAGGAAAACAAATTAAAAACTAAGGTCGATGTCTTTTTGTATCACTTATAAAACCTACCAGATCTAAAGTGGGCATCTGTTTTTCTTGGTTTAAACAAATGACATAATTTAGCTATGTAATGCCCAAAGTC